>CM053030.1:31648626-31793626 GCA_028564925.1 Lithobates sylvaticus | reverse complement strand
TGTCCTATCGGACCATGTTGTCGGAAAATCCGACCGTGTGTGGGCGCCATCGGACTTTTTCCATCGGAAAAAAATTTGAGATCCTGCTCTCAAATTTTCCGACAACAAAGTCCGATCGGACTTTTTCCGATCGTGTGTAGCGAATTCTGACGGACAAAGTGCCACGCATGCTCAGATCAAATTACAAGACCAAAGCTATTGGCTACTAGCCTCTACGTAGTTCCGTCGTACGCAACGAACGTCACCACGTTCAGGATGATCGGATTTTCCGACAACTTTGTCCGACCGTGTGTATGCAACACCAGTGTCGGACAAGATCCGTCGGAAAAAATCTGACGGATTTTGTGGTCGTAATTTACGACCGTGTGTATGGGGCATTATACACACGACTTTCCAACAGGAATTGTGTGATGACAGGCTGTTGGGGTAAAATCCGACCGTGTGTATGCTCCATCGGACAATTGTTGTGGGACTTTCCACCAACAATGGCAGGATGGCAGGTTTTCAAGTTTTCCGCCAACAAATGTGTCGGTTTTTCCACGTGTGTGTACAGAAGTCCGTCGGACAAAAGTCCAAAGTACAAACATGCATGATCAGAAGAAAGGACGAGCCGGAAGCGGTCGGTCTTGTAAACTAGCGTTCGTAATGGAGAATAAACATTTGTGACGCAGCAAATTATGAAATCTCCAAATGCAGTGCACAATTCTCTTCTTCTTTAATGGGATAATAATGAAGCTGCTTTGCTGGTGATACTGATGGAGTTATTGCAAACACATTTTCAAAGGCTTTTTTTTTCCTAGTGATATCAAGAATAATATTATTATGCTTTTTTTTTTTTTTTTTTTATTTGGGCAAGTTACCACAACACCATTATCCCGTAGTTTATAAGATCAAAGATACAACTATGTTGGTGTCCCTTGTCAATTTTACATTGGATTTTTTTAAATGTAACTGCCGAGTCCAAAACTGTCATTTAGAGTAAAACACACAGCCAAGTATTATTCTACATGATTTTTTTATTGTGCATTAAAAAAAGAAAACTAGACATGCTATCTGCCAATAGAACTTTAACAAAAAGTGCATTCTATGCATTCAAAAATATAGAAAATATAACAAATCAAATGATTATTCAACCAAAAAAATTATGTCAAAGCAATAGCTCCAAGGCCAATAATAAATAACACGTTATCTCCTCCGATTCCGCAACAAGTCTGGCTGATGAAACGCCGTTCTGAAAGGAACTGAAAAGCACGAAATGAAAAGTGCGAAATGAAAAACACTCACCAAACTTCTACTAACACGAAATTAGCAGAAGGAGCCCAAAGGGTGGCGCCAAAGAGCTGAAAAAACACGTAGTACATCACTACGTTCATGATTGTTGGCCAACAATTGTGTGGCCGTGTGTATGCAAGACAAGTTTGGGCCAACGCCCTTCGGACAAAATTCCACGGTTTTGTTGGCCAACAATTTTTTTATTGTGCATTAAAAAAAGAAAACAATTAAAATTAGACATGCTATCTGCCAATAGAACTTAACCAAAAAGTGCATTCTATGCATCCAAAAATATAGAAAATATACCAAATCAAATCATTATTATTCAACCAAAAAAATAATGTCAAAGCAATAACTGCAAGGCCAATAATAAATAACACGTTATCTCCTCTGATTCTGCAACATGGCTGGTTGACGAAGGTCCGTCCGTTCAGAAACGAACTGAAAAGCACAAAATGAAAAACGCGAAAAGAAAAGCACGAATCAACACTCACCAAACTTCTACTAACACGAAATTAGCAGAAGGAGCCCAAAGGGTGCCGCTAAAGTCCTGAAAAACGATGTAGTACGTCACTAGGTTCGGAATTGTTGCCCATCATTTGTGTGACCGTGTGTATGCAAGACTAGTTTGGACCAACGTCCATCGGACAAGATTCCATGGTTTTGTTGTCGGAAAGTCTGATCGCGTGTACAAGGCTTTAGTGAGCAGCCCGACTCTACGTAAGTCAAAAATAAATAAAAATTGGCCTGGACATACACTTTAATTGTGGAGGAAACAGCACCATAGAGGGTATGTCTGGGGCTTCTTCTGATTTGGGATGGATCCCCCAAACTTTTTTGGACTGTTAGATGTTTACTCACCTGCCACTTTATTAGGTACACATTGCTAGTACCCTGTTAGACCCCCTTTTGCCTTCAGAACTGCCTTCATTCTTCTTGGCATTGATTGAACAAGGTGTTGGAAACATTCCTCAGAGATTTTGGTCCATATTGACATGATAGCATCACACAGATTTGTCGGCTACACATCCATGATGCAAATCTCCCATTCAACCACATCCCAAAGGTGCCAAGAAAATATTGCCCACACCATTACACCACCAGCCTGAACTGTTGATACAAGGGAGGATGGATCCATGCTTTCAAATTGTTTACGTCAAACTCTGATCCTACCATCTGATTGTCGCAGCTGAAATCAAGACTCAGACCAGGCAATGTTTTTCCAATCTTCTATTGTCCAATTTTGATGATCCTGTGTGAATTGCAGCCTCAGTTTCCTGTTCTTAGCTGACAGGGTGGCACCTGGCATGGCATGGCATGGCATTAAGAGATGGTATTCTGCATACATTGGTTGTAACGAGCGGTTATTTGAGTTACTGTTGCCTTTCTATCATCTTGAACCAGTCTGTCTATTCTCCTCAGGCCTTTGACATCAACAACAAGGCATTTTCCTCCACACAACTGACACTCTCTGGATATTTTCTCTTTTTTGGACCATTCTCTGTGAACCCGAGAGATGGTTGTGTGTGAAAAGCACAGTAGATCCGAAGTTTTTGAAATACTCAGACCAGCCCATCTGGCACCAATAACCATGCCATGTTCAAACTCACTTAAATCCCCTTTCTTCCCCATTCTGATGCTCGGTTTGAACTTCAGGAAGTCATCTTCACCACGTCTAGATGCCTAAATGTATCGAGTTGCTGCCATGTGATTGGCTAATTAGTAAATTGTGTTACCGAGCAATTGAACAGGTGTACCTAATAAAGAGACAGTGAATAAATATTTTTCCGTGTGTAGCCTCTTTTAAATTGGAATGACTCTTGGATACTATTGGAGACTTGGAGACGTTGCTGGAAGTGGCAGCAGAGGAGCCATTCCACTGTGAGACACCAGTTTGGACGCACGCTGCTCTACCCTGAGGTCATCTTCAGCTTTACCGCCTCGTCTCGGTTTGGCTCGGTTCCCCCTAGCGCAAGAGGTCTAGCGCTTCAAGCCTGTATGATATACTGCCGTACGGTAGATGTGTCCAACATTTCCGATAAGAGTATTTGATCTCTTCATTCAGAAATCACCTGTCAAGGAAGTCAGTGGGAGGAATAGTGCCCCAATGGCCAGCTAGAGGCAAGCAAAAGCCTGCATCCAGCCTGCAGGTCACAGTTTGGAGACCACTGCCTTATGCGGCGTACACACGCTCGGACTTTCCGGTGGGATTGTCTGCCGGACCTAGTCCAGCAGACAAACCGCCAGACTTTCCAGCGGGTGTCCGCCGGACTTTCCGAGCGCGTGGACTTGCCCACACACGCCCGGACCTTTCCGGCAGACAATCCGCGGGAAAAAGTCTGCGGGACTTTTGAAATGAACGGACTTGCCGACACACGATCAGAAAGTCTGTTCATTTAGAATGTGACTTCAGGTAGACGGGACAAGCGAAGGCAGTGAATGCCGCCGCGCTAGCCCCGTCACCTGGCATGGATTTAAAGGGAATCCCTACGCCGAAAAAACGGCGTGGGGGTCCCCCCCAAATCCATCTCAGACCCTTATCCGAGCACGCAGCCCGGCCGGCCAGGAAAGGGGTGGGGACGAGCGAGCGCCCCCCTCCTGAGCCGTACCAGGCCGCGTGCCCTCAACATGGGGGGTGCCCCCCACCCCAAAGCACCTTGTCCCCATGTTGATGAAAATCCATACAAGACCCTTATCCGAGCATGCAACCTAGCAGGCCGCAGGAAAAGAGGGGGGACGAGAGCGGCCCCCCTCCCTCCTGAACCGTACCAGGCCACATGCCCTCAACATTGGGAGGGTGCTTTGGGGTCCCCCCCTAAAGCACCTTGTCCCCATGTTGATGAGGACAATGGCCTCTTCCCGACAACCCTGGCCATTGGTTGTCGGGGTCTGCGGGCGGGGGGCTTATCGGAATCTGGGAGCCCCCTTTAATAAGGGGGCCCCAAGATCCTGGCCCCCCACCCTATGTGAATGAGTATGGGGTACCCATTCACCTAAGGTGTAAAAGTGTAAATAAAAAAACACACAATTTTTAAAAAATATTTTATTGCACTGCTCCGGGGGTCTTCTTCCGTCTTACACTTTTTCACCTTAGGTGAATGGGTAGGGGTACATCGTACCCCATACTAGACATGTGCGATTCGTTTCGTACGAATTCGTAATTCGTACGAATTTTTCGAAATTCGTACGAATTTACGAATCTGTAGTACGAATTTTTTTTTTTACGAATTCCGTACGGAATACGAAATTCCGTTTACGAATTTCGTTGCCGAATGATTCGAATGAATTCGAATGAATTCGAATGAATTCGAATGGATTCGAATGGATTCGAATGAATTCGAATGACAAAGTGTCATTTTTGCAGGAAAAATTCCGTTTACGAATTTCAGCTCCAAATTATTCGAATCCAACTACCAATATCAAATTTCAACTAATTCAAACGAAATTATTATAGCAGATATAACGAATGAATTCGAATGCATTCGAATGAATTCGAATGACAAAGTGTCATTTTTGCAGAAAAAAAAGCTATTTAAAAAACAGTCATTCATTGATATAAAAAAAAAAAAAAAAGCGTAGGGGTCCCCCCAAATTCAATAACCAGGCCCTTCAGGTCTGGTATGGATATTAAGGGGGACCCCAGCCAAAAAAAAAAAAAAAAAAATGGCGTGGGGTCCCCCCCAAATATCCATACCAGACCCTTCAGGTCTGGGATGGATTTTAAGGGGAACCCCGGCCAAAAAAAAAAAAAAAATGGCGTGGGGGTCCCCCTCAAAATCCATACCAGACCCTTTATCCGAGCACGCAACCTGGCAGGCCGCAGGAAAGGAGGGGGGGACGAGAGCGGCCCCCCCTCCCGCCTGAACCGTACCAGGCCACACGCCCTCAACATTGGGAGGGTGCTTTGGGGTCCCCCCCAAAGCACCTTGTCCCCATGTTGATGAGGACAAGGGCCTCATCCCCACAACCCTGGCCGGTGGTTGTGGGGGTCTGCGGGCGGGGGGCTTATCGGAATCTGGAAGCCCCCTTTAACAAGGGGACCCCCAGATCCCCCCCCCCCCCCCTGTGTGAAATGGTAAGGGGGTACAAAAGTACCCCTACCATTTCACCAAAAAAGTGGCAAAAATGGTAAAAATGACAGGAGACAGTCTTTGACAATTCCTTTATTAAAATCTTCTTTCTTCTTTCTTCTGGTCTTCCTTTCTTCATCTTCTCCTTCCGGCATCTTCTTCCATCGTCTTCTTCCTTCGATTCGCTGCTTCTTCCTCCGGTCTTCTCGTCCTTCTCGTCCGGCGTCGTCCTTCTCGGCCGGCATCGTCGTCTCTTCTCGCAGGCCGCTCCTCGCAATGGGAGGCTCCCGCTCTGTGAGGCTCCGCTCCGGGTGACAGGTCTTTTATAACGAAGGCACCTGGTGACCCCGCCCCCTCTGACGCACGGGGACGTCATGTGGAATTCCCTATGGCTTTCCCCATGACGTCAGAGGGGGGGGCGGGGTCCCCAGGTGCCTTCGTTATACAAGACCTGTCACCCGGAGCGGAGCCTCACAGAGCGGGAGCCTCCCATTGCGAGGAGCGGCCTGCGAGAAGAGACGACGATGCCGGCCGAGAAGGACGACGCCGGACGAGAAGGACGAGAAGACCGGAGGAAGAAGAAGCGAATCGAAGGAAGAAGACGATGGAAGAAGATGACGGAAGGAGAAGATGAAGAAAGGAAGAGCAGAAGAAAGAAGAAAGAAGATTTTAATAAAGGAATTGTCAAAGACTGTCTCCTGTCATTTTTACCATTTTTGCCACTTTTTTGGTGAAATGGTAGGGGTACTTTTGTACCCCCTTACCATTTCACACAGGGGGGGGCCGGGATCTGGGGGTCCCCTTGTTAAAGGGGGCTTCCAGATTCCGATAAGCCCCCCGCCCGCAGACCCCCACAACCACCGGGCACGGTTGTGGGGATGAGGCCCTTGTCCTCATCAACATGGGGACAAGGTGCTTTGGGGGGGACCCCAAAGCACCCTCCCAATGTTGAGGGCATGTGGCCTGGTACGGTTCAGGCGGGAGGGGGGGCCGCTCTCGTCCCCCCCTCCTTTCCTGCGGCCTGCCAGGTTGCGTGCTCGGATAAGGGTCTGGTATGGATTTTATGGGGGACCCCACGCCATTTTTTTTGGCTAGGGTTCCCCTTAAAATCCATCCCAGACCTCTAGGGTCTGGTATGGATTTTGAGGGGGACCCTACGCCATTTTTTTTTTTTTTTCTTGGCTGGGGTCCCCCTTAATATCCGTCCCAGACCTGAAGGGCCTGGTTATTGAATTTGGGGGGACCCCTACGCATTTTTTTATCAATGACTTCAATGAATGACAGTTCTCTGTATTACGGATCCAACAATTCATTTGCCGGCAATAGCTGCGAGTGATTTTAAATAGTTTTTTTTTCCTGCAAAAATGACACATTGTACAGAGACAGTTCTCTATATTAGATATACTGAATCTCGAATCATTCGAAGCATTCGTTATATCCGCTATTATAATTTCTTTCATGTTAGTTGAAATTACATATTTGTTAGTTGTTGCATTCGAATTGTTCTCTGTATTACGGGAATCGGCAATTAGCCGCGAGTGATTTTAAATGTCTTTTTTTCCTGCAAAAATGACACATTGTACAGAGAGAGTTCTAAACACGGGAAACCTGCGCCCCTTCATAGGCATACTATAGAGTATATAGTATATAGAAGGGGCGCAGGTTTCCCGTGTTTAGAACTCTCTCTGTACAATGTGTCATTTTTGCAGGAAAAAAAGACATTTAAAATCACTCGCGGCTAATTGCCGATTCCCGTAATACAGAGAACAATTCGAATGCAACAACTAACAAATATGTAATTTCAACTAACATGAAAGAAATTATAATAGCGGATATAACGAATGCTTCGAATGATTCGAGATTCAGTATATCTAATATAGAGAAATGTTCCTGCAGTGTCATTTTTGCAGGAAAAAAAAAAACTATTTAAAATCACTCGCAGCTATTTGCCGGCAAATGAATTGTCGGATCCGTAATACAGAGAACAGTCATTCATTGAAGTCATTGATAAAAAAAAAAGCGTAGGGGTCCCCCAAATTCAATAACCAGGCCCTTCAGGTCTGGGATGGATATTAAGGGGGACCCCAGCCAAAAAAATTAAAAATGGCGTAGGGTCCCCCTCAAAATCCATACCAGACCCTTGAGGTCTGGGATGGATTTTAAGGGGAACCCTAGCCAAAAAAAATGGCGTGGGGTCCCCCATAAAATCCATACCAGACCCTTTATCCGAGCACGCAACCTGGCAGGCCGCAGGAAAGGAGGGGGGGACGAGAGCGGCCCCCCCTCCCGCCTGAACCGTACCAGGCCACACGCCCTCAACATTGGGAGGGTGCTTTGGGGTCCCCCCCAAAGCACCTTGTCCCCATGTTGATGAGGACAAGGGCCTCATCCCCACAACCGTGCCCGGTGGTTGTGGGGGTCTGCGGGCGGGGGGCTTATCGGAATCTGGAAGCCCCCTTTAACAAGGGGACCCCCAGATCCCGCCCCCCCCCCCTGTGTGAAATGGTAAGGGGGTACAAAAGTACCCCTACCATTTCACCAAAAAAGTGGCAAAAATGGTAAAAATGACAGGAGACAGTCTTTGACAATTCCTTTATTAAAAACTTCTTTCTTCTTTCTTCTGGTCTTCCTTTCTTCATCTTCTCCTTCCGGCATCTTCTTCCATCTTCTTCTTCCTTCGATTCGCTTCTTCTTCCTCCGGTCTTCTCGTCCTTCTCGTCCGGCATCGTCGTCTCTTCTCGCAGGCCGCTCCTCGCAATGGGAGGCTCCCGCTCTGTGAGGCTCCGCTCCGGGTGACAGGTCTTGTATAACGAAGGCACCTGGTGACCCCGCCCCCCCTCTGACGTCATGGGGAAAGCCATAGGGAATTCCACATGACGTCCCCGTGCGTCAGAGGGGGCGGGGTCACCAGGTGCCTTCGTTATAAAAGACCTGTCAGCGGAGCGGAGCCTCACAGAGCGGGAGCCTCCCATTGCGAGGAGCGGCCTGCGAGAAGAGACGACGATGCCGGACGAGAAGGACGAGAAGGACGAGAAGACCGGAGGAAGAAGAAGCGAATCGAAGGAAGAAGACGATGGAAGAAGATGCCGGAAGGAGAAGATGAAGAAGGAAGAGCAGAAGAAAGAAGAAAGAAGATTTTAATAAAGGAATTGTCAAAGACTGTCTCCTGTCATTTTTACCATTTTTGCCACTTTTTTGGTGAAATGGTAGGGGTACTTTTGTACCCCCTTCCCATTTCACACAGGGGGGGGGGGCCGGGATCTGGGGGTCCCCTTGTTAAAGGGGGCTTCCAGATTCCGATAAGCCCCCCGCCCGCAGACCCCCACAACCACCGGGCACGGTTGTGGGGATGAGGCCCTTGTCCTCATCAACATGGGGACAAGGTGCTTTGGGGGGGACCCCAAAGCACCCTCCCAATGTTGAGGGCATGTGGCCTGGTACGGTTCAGGCGGGAGGGGGGGCCGCTCTCGTCCCCCCCTCCTTTCCTGCGGCCTGCCAGGTTGCGTGCTCGGATAAAGGGTCTGGTATGGATTTTGAGGGGGACCCCACGCCATTTTTTTATTTTTTTTTTTTTGCCGGGGTTCCCCTTAAAATCTATCCCAGACCTGAAGGGTCTGGTATGGATATTTGGGGGGGACCCCACGCCATTTTTTTTTTTTTTTTTTTGGCTGGGGTCCCCCTTAATATCCATACCAGACCTGAAGGGCCTGGTTATTGAATTTGGGGGGACCCCTACGCTTTTTTTTTTTTCTCTGCAAAAATGACACTTTGTCATTCGAATTCATTCGAATTCATTCGAATTCATTCGTTATATCTGCTATAATAATTTCGTTCAAATTAGTTGAAATTCGATATTGGTAGTTGGATTTACTAACGATTCGTAACTATTCATAACGATTCGTAACGATTCGTAACTATTTATAACGATTCGTAACGATTCGTAACTTGAAATTGAAATTCGATATTTGTAGTTGGATTCGAATTGTTCTCTGTGTTATGAGAACCAACAATGCATTAGCCGCGTTAACGATTCGTAACGATTCGTAACTTTACTAACGATTCGTAAAAAAAATTACGATTCGTCCGAATTTCGTATTTCGTACGAATTCGAACGGAATTTCGTACACGAATTACGAATTACGAATTTTTTTATATACGAAACGGGACGAAACGAAACGAAACGAATTTTTTGACAGTTCCCATGTCTACCCCATACTCATTCACATAGGGTGGGGGGGCGGGATCTGGGGGCCCCCTTATTGAAGGGGGCTCCCGGATTCCGATAAGCCCCCTGCCCACAGACCCCGACAACCAACGGCCAGGGTTGTCGGGAAGAGGCCCTTGTCCTCATCAACATGGGGACAAGGTGCTTTGGGGTGGGGGGGCCGCACGGCCCCCCTTTCCCTATGGCACCCCCCATGTTGAGGGCACGCGGCCTGGTACGGCTCAGAAGGGGGCTCGTCCCCACCCCTTTCCTGACCGGCCGGGCTGCGTGCCCGGATAAGGGTCTGAGATGGATTTGGGGGGGACCCCCCGCCGTTTTTTCGGCGTAGGGATTCCCTTTAAATCCATGCCAGGTGACGGGGCTAGCGCGGCGGCATTCACTGCCTTCGCTTGTCCTGTCTACCTGAAGTCACGTTCTAAATGAACGGACTTTCCGATCTTGTGTCGGCAAGTCCGTTCATTTCCAAAAGTCCCGCGGACTAGCACACAGACCGCGGGATTGTCCGCCGGACTCACGAGTCCAGCGGACAATTTTAAGTCTGAACTTAAAACTTAGTCCACCGGACTTCTGGCGGGAAAAACTCCAGTCCGGCGAACATTCCCATGGGAAAGTCCGCTCGTGTGTACGCCGCATTAGATGATCTTACATTGCAGATATACAGCTATGAAGCTCAAGGTCGAGGAGTATCTAGGCACAGGAAGTGCAATGCAAATGTTCAAGACAAAAGATAAATCTTTCAGGCTACTGCTTAGGCACAGTTAACATTTCTATAAGTTCCCTTGTAATAGACTTTGAGTTGAAGTCCACTTTAAGTTGGCATCTTTCTCTGTATTGTTCTAGCTGTAAAGTTTTCACAGTGATGGAAAACGACTGCAAGGAATGATTTTTTTAATAGCCCTTCGCTGGCACCCTGGCAGTTTATTAACATTCAAGTTAATTACACCTGTAATATGGGATAGAAGCTGAAATGAAATACTTAATTACCACAACATTTTATTTGTAATTGTGCCTATAATTGCAGTTTTTAGAATGAGTGTTTGTAAATTTTCATCTCCTACTTGTTTAATATCCATAATGCAATGCAAATCTTTGGCCAACTACGGGCTATAATCATGTTATAATTTGTTTTCCTGGGAGGGAGTCTCAGTTCTTACCGAAGGCTTTCACAGCAGACGGACAGCGACCAGCCTGGAAAAGTGTTTTCTCTCTTTCTCACTAATGAAACTGTGGAATTGTTTCAGACACATCAGAAACCAGAATTTACAACGTGGAATAATAGCAATTTTTCTGCTTTCTCAACTTATGATTAAAGAAACTCAAGCACATAAATGAAACTTTTGTGTAAAGAAGTACTCTGGACTAAATATCCATACCTACCAGAGAGGACTGTGAATTCCCTGCTTGCCCCCCACCCTTTCCTGGCAGCAGCAGTGGTGATACTTACAGGGGAGGAAGACGAATAGTGTAGCCACTCCTCCTTCTCCCTTGGTTTAGACAAGATCACGCAGATGACACTGGGACATGTTGTCCCCAAGGGAAACAGCTCAATACAAGTGAAAAAAGCTAATGGACTGTGGACTTCAATGCCCAGGATTACCTGTATACAGAGGAGGAGAGAGCAGGACTTTTAACAGGCAAGTCTGTGGAGATTTGGGCAGACAGTGTGGGCAAACCAGTGAGTGTGGACCTGTCTCTGTGTACACCTATACAGAGAGCAGAGCCTTGTGTTCAGGTACCAGAGCTGAGTATCCATGCTATGTCTTTAAAGCCAGAGGGCAGAGTCAGTGAGGACCAGAGTGAGAGACTGAGCCACATAGATTTGTTGTGTCTTGGGACCATAGCTGGGAAGACCCGTTGACATATGTGCCTGCATCAGTGACGGTGTGATCAGTGAGGACCTATATGTGAAGTCTGAGACTTTTGAGACCGCTAAGTAATCTGGACCGGACCTGTTGTAAACCAGGAGAGTTGAGCAGAACTACCTAGCTCCTAATCCCCTGCTGTACACATTGAATGTCAATAGAGACTACCCCTAACTTAGCAACCCATCAACCATCCATTGCACTGTCCTAAAGGGACAGCTTCATGTGTACTACCTTACAGAAGGGCCCCAATGATAGGTGGCTAATGTTGACAATTAGGTGCCTGAAACTTTGCAGCCACCTCCACGAGTACCCCTTTGTCAGGAACGCATATGTCCACCTACTATTGTGGCTATATGTGTCATGTGCACATGAGGGCCTTTATTTTTTTGGAATAGCTAAAGCTGATACTTTTAACCCTGTTTGTATTGGTTAAAGTTTGGTTTAGCATTGCTGCAGTATAATTAGTTGCAGTGGAGGCCCGTTCATAGAGGATAAGGAGGAGGAGAGTGGACACGCACGGCGGAAGCCGTGGAGGAAAGGACACCGGAGCCCCCACCCAAAGAAAACCCCACCAGCCGCCACTGATTAGTTGCCATAATATATCCATAATATAGCCCAACGTTCACCCTATTTAGTTCAGCATCTTTAAACGTGTTCAGTTGCCTGCCTACTGGTTTATACCTTGTGTTCGATTTGCCTTATTATTATTAAATAAAACCAAAGAAATTTCCAAGCTCAACTTACCAACCAGCCTGCGACCAACCCAACTGACCCGTCTAACAATATGCGTTAAAAACAGGAGTTTAGTCTCCACACATTTGCAAATACATGCGTCAGCTACAGGTCATGTCAAGGCACCCCATTGTATGTAGTCCTAACTCTAACTTCTGAGAGTCTCCACACAGTGGAAGCACATTCATTTTAATCGATAGATTGAGGGCAGGTGAGCCTGGCAGAGGCCCATTCCTTCTTAAAGGCATAGAAGCACACTGAACACCCAGCACATAGCACTATGGCAGCAAAGGTGTCAGTGCGTTGCCTGACCAATATATTAAAGCCACAAACAATTGGCCACTGCCCCCCACCTATAACTGGTCTTTTCAGCAAGGAGCACTGGAAGGGCAACATATGTCAAACAAAACCAAAGAAATTTCCAAGCTCAACTTACCAACCAGTCTGTGACCAACCTAATTGACCTGCCCAACAATATGCGTTAAAAACAGGAGTTTAGTCTACACACATTTGCAAATAAATGCATCAGATACAGGTCCTGTCAAGGCACCCCATTGTATGAAGTCCTAACTCTAACTTCTGTAAGTCTCCACAATGGAAGCACATGCGTTTTAATGGATAGGCAGAGGGCAATGGATACATTAAAAAAAAGTGACTACTGCCCCCACCGGGTTCTGGGTGTTCAGTGTGCCCCTGTACCTTTAAGAAGGGGTTGGCTCCTTCCAAGCTCACCTGCCCTTTGCCTATCCATTGAAATGCATGTGCTTCCATTGTGGAGACTTACAAAAGTTAGAGTTAGGACTACAGAAAATGGGGTGCCTTGACGGGTCCTGTAGCTTATGCATGTATTTGCAAACGTGTGCAGACTAAACCCCTGTTTTTAACGCATATTGATAGACAGGTTAATTTGTCGCAGGCTGGTTGGCAAGTTGAGCTTGGAAATTTCTTTGTTTAGTTTGATATATGTCGCCCTTCCAGGGCTCCTTGCTGCAAACACCAGTTATATGTGGGGGCAATGGCCACTTGTTTGTATCTATTATTATTTTTATTATTATTGTTATACAGTATTATACAGGATTTTCATAGCGCCAAAAGTTTGTGCAGCGCTTTACAATATGAGGGCAGACAGTACAGTTACAATACAATTCAATACAGAAGGAATCAGAGGTCCCTGCTCATTAGAGCTTACAATCTTATGCCCTGTACACGCGGTCGGAAAATCCGACGGAAAAGGTCCGATCGGATTATATTGTTGGAAAATCCGATCATGTGTGGGCTCTGTTGGACTTTTTCCGTCGGAAATTCAGAAGGAAAAAATTTGAGAACAGGATTTCACATTTTCCGAGAATTCCGATCGGACAAAGTGCAACTCATGCTCAGATAAAATTACGAGACCAAAGCTATTGGCTACTAGCCTGAATGTAGTCCCGTCGTAACGAACGAACCTCATCACGTTCCGACAACTTTGTCCGACCGTGTGTACGCAACACCAGTTTCGGACAAAATCAGACGAATTTGGTGGTCGGAATGTACGACCGTGTGTACGGGGGCTTAGGGGGAGGGTCAAGTGATACAAAAGGTAATAACTATGGCGGATGGGCAGTTGTTAGATAGGGGCAGAATAGACTCCTCTGTAAAAAAGGGTTTTCAGGGATCATCTAAAAGTAGACAGAGTAGGAGACAGTAGTTAGACAGAATGGGGTAGGGAGATACATTGGATGGGAGAGGCTTGGAAAAAGTCCTGGAGGCGAGCATGGGAGGAGGTAACAATATACTCACTTTGTCTCATTGCCCTGACAAGGTCATCTAGAGCTCAGGGCGAACTTACCAAACTGCACCCCCCCCCCCCCCCAAGATGTATGAGCATTATCTGTCAGAGAAAATCCCCCCCAAAAAAATCTAGCACTAATCTGCATGCTCACACCCTAAGCATAAATTCCCCCTCCTCCCAGGTACAAATCAGCCCCCTGCTGAAATCCCCCCTCCTATCACAAATCTTTGACCCCCATCTCCCCCCCCCCCAGCTCCTCAAATCCCCTCTCTCCCCATATGCACCCCCCCAAAAAAAAATTTCTCTCAGCACAAATCCTCTACCCCTCAAATTTTCCCTCCAGGCACAAATCCCCTCCCCCTCCACACTCCAAATCCCCGCTTCCAGCAAACATTCCCCACTCCCAATCCCTCATGCTAGCACACATTTCCCCTTCTAGCACAGATACCTCCCATTATTCCTACTACTACAACCCCATCTCACCTAAAATAAGATATTTCCCCTCTACCATATTATGTTTATAGCAACCCCACCCCCCTCTTAGAACAACTTCTCTTCCTTCCTCCCTCCTCCCACCCAACACAGATCCCCCCCAAGTCACCACTCCTAGCCCACTTCCCCAAATTTGCCCTCCTAGAACAATTCTTACCCCCTGCCACCCTCCAAATTCCCCTTTCCTCAGCACAAATCACCTCCCCTAATCTCCTTGTGGTGCCCCCCCACCTCACATGATACCACAGTGCCCAGGGCAGCTGCCCCTCCTGCCCACCCCTTGCCCTTCTTTGTCTAACACTGGGCAGTCTGTGGCCTATTTCCTGAATATTTACATATTTAGTCTGGTTTAAAACAGAAAAGGGAAAACAACCCACAGAAAAAAAAAAAAAACACAAATATGAAAACCTTCATATACACCATCTTATACCAACAGTTGATCCAGAGGAAGGCAAAAACATAAATAAAGCATGATCCAATTTGCTCCAACAGGTGAAACTTCTTACTGATCCTCCAAAAGGCAATTGGACATTTCCTGGATCAACTTTACCTCTACATATTATTACTGTAATAGTGTGGTAATATACTAATGTAGGTTACACAGATGTGATTAAACCAAGTGGTCCCCCCTGGGGTAGTGCACACTAGCATTAAAGTGGTTGTAAACTCTCACATATACCCATTGAAGTGACTGGCCTCATGTGATACACAGATATGAAACAAATCCTCCTACATAAATTGTACCTGTTTATCTGCAACCCTCTTTCTTATACAGCATTCCAAAACACACAGATCAAAGGCTATTTCTCAGCTCAAGAAGGCAGAGGGCTGGGATCTGATGTCCCACACTACACAGCACAGAGCAGAAAGCAGAGTGTAATCTAATGCCGCGTACACACGATCGGAATTCTCGTCGGAAAAGCCTTGGATGTTTTTTTTCCGACAGAATTCCGACGGAATTCCCCTCAAGCTTGTGTTGCGTACACACGGTCACACCAAACTCTGACCGTCAAGAACGCGGTGACGTACAACACTACGACTAGCCACGAAAATGAAGTTCAATGCTTCCGAGCATGCGTCGAATTGTTTCCGAGCATACGTCGGAATTTTGCGCGTCGGAATTGCTACACACGCTCGGAATTTCCGATAGAAGCTTTTTCCATCGGAAAAATTGAGAACATGCTCTCAATCTTTTGCTGGCCGAAATTTTGGCCAGCAAAAGTCCGATGGAGCATACACACGGTCGCATTTTCCGACCAAAAACTCACATTGGCCTTTTGCTGGCTGGCTGGCGTGTGTACGCGGCATAAGGCTTGAGTGGAATGTTATTGTGGTAGATAACACTAATGTATTTGGATCTATATTCACTGCCCCCCTTCCATAGGCCAGTGATTTTGTCCACTCTACATTTTACCTTTCCGCCGACCATTTTGTGTGTTGCCCAAACTGTACTGTATAACTGCACTACAGTGTTTTCAAAATACTATAATTATTACATTATGTGTAGGGATGAGCCGAACACCCCCGGGTTCGGTTCGAACCAGAACCTTCGAACGGACCGAAAGTTCGCGCGAATTTTCGAACCCTATACGTTATAATGGACGCGAACGTTCGAAATCAAAAGTGCTAATTACAACGGCCAATATGCATGTTAATGTCATAAAACAGGTTTGGGGACCCGGGTCCTGCCCCAGGGGACATATATCAATGCAAAAAGAACTTTTAAAAACTAACGTTTTTTCGGGAGCAGTCATTTTAATGATGCATAAAGTGAAAAAAAAAAAGTGACATTTTCCTTTAAATATGGTACCTGGGGGGTGTCCAAAGTATGCCTGTGAAGTGGCATGTGTTTCCCGTGTTTAGAACTGTCCTTGCACAAAATGACATTTGTAAAGGAAAAAAAGAAGCCATTTAAAACCACTTGCGGCTTTAGGTTTGATCTTAAGTAGAATCTGAACAGGTACATTATGAAGTGTAGCTCCATCCCAAAAAAAATCTATTTTTAAGCTTTTTGGAGAACATAGGGAGGGGTTATCACCCTGTAACATTTGCTGTCTTTGCACATCTGTTCAGAACATGTCACCTCACTTTCCGTCCCAATGACAAATGTTTTTGGAAAAAGTGGGGTTTTAATTGAAACAAGGATTGGTGATAAAGTATCAGTAGAGAGGAGATACCTTTTTCCCAAATTAAATCTAACAGGATAGAATTTCCCTTCCTAGGGGTAGATTTCCTCTCACTTCCTGTTTTCTCTTTCCATTTTCAAGTAGGAGTCGTTTGTAAGTTGGATGTTTGAAAGTAGGGGCCTGGCGTATATACTCTGCAGAAATTTGCCCTATTAGATGTTGGTGTAGCCACAAGACTGGTGGGCACAGGAATGGGCCCTGCTGTGAGTTAATAGATCAAGATTTGTAATTGCATGCACCTGTTGAACAGGGCAGAAAAAATTGGGCCTTTGGCGGTGGTGGTGGACGGTGTTGCCACAAGACTGTAGGCCCTCATAGTTACTCTTGGTGGGCGCAGGAATGGGCCCTGCTGTGAGTTATTAGATCAAGATTTGTAATTGCAAGCACCTGATGAACAGGGCAGAAAAATTGGGCCTTTGGCGGTGGTGGTGGACGGTGTTGCCACAAGACTGCAGGCCCTCATAGTTACTCTTGGTGGGCGCAGGAATGGGCCCTGCTGTGAACTATTAGATCAAGATTTGTAATTACCCGCCCCTGTTAAACAGGGGCTGAAAAATTGTGCCTTAGGCACTGGTGCTGGTGCCACAACACTGCAACCCGGCCCTCACAGATACTGTACTTGGAGCACAGCAGTCACACGTGTTGCGAAGCATTTTTTTAAAAAATTGTAAGTACACGCCCTGTTAAACAGGGGCTGAAAAATTGTGCCTTAGGCACTGGTGCCACAACACTGCAACACGGCCCTCACAGAGACTGTACTTGGAGCACAGCAGTCACACGTGTTGCGAAGCATTTTTTTAAAAAATTGTAAGTACACGCCCCTGTTAAACAGGGGCTGAAAAATTGTGCCTTAGGCACTGGTGCCACAACACTGCAACACGGCCCTCACAGAGACTGTACTTGGAGCACAGCAGTCACACGTGTTGCGAAGCATTTTTTTAAAAAAATTGTAAGTACACGCCCCTGTTAAACAGGGGCTGAAAAATTGTGCCTTAGGCACTGGTGCTGGTGCCACAACACTGCAACACGGCCCTCACAGAGACTGTACTTGGAGCACAGCAGTCACACGTGTTGCGAAGCATTTTTTTTAAAAATTGTAAGTACACGCCCCTGTTAAACAGGGGCTGAAAAATTGTGCCTTAGGCACTGGTGTGGTGGCATGGATCATTGAGGAGGAGGAAGAGGATAGTCAGTGAACATAAGAGGACAGTCACTCAGCATCAGCATAGGCAGTCTTGAAGGGATGTGACATTAAAAATTATTCGGTTATATCCGCCTCAGGTGCCTGGTAGCTGGTGGTGATCCAAGACTGATTCATTTTGATGAAGGTCAGTCGATCAACCGAGGCGGTGGACAGGCGCACCCTATGATCAGTCACAAATCCTCCAGCAGCACTGAATGTGCGTTCGGAAAGAACGCTGGAGGCAGGACAGGCCAGTAGCTCAATTGCATACTGTGCAAGCTCTGGCCAGTGATCCATCCTCAGGACCCAGTAAGCCAGAGGATTTTCGGTGGGAAAGGTGTCCAAGTCTGACCTTGCCCCAAGGTATTCCTGCACCATGTATATCAGACGCTGGCGATGGTTGCTGGAACCGATCATACCTTGGGGCTGCGGACTAAAAATTGTCTGAACGCATCGGTCAGACGTCCACCTTCCCCACCGCTCCTTCTGCCACTGACCGAAGCCTCAGCAACTCGTCGCCCAGGACCAGGAGTTTGTAGCCTCCCAGTTTCTGGGAACGCGTTGCACAGACCTTTCTGCAAGGCCTCCCTGAGATGTCTCATCCTCTGCTCCCTCTGCGACGGCAAGATAAGGTCCGCAACCTTACCCTTGTACCGCGGATCAAGGAGAGTGGCCAGCCAGTAATGGTCCCTCTCCTTGATCCGAAGAACACGAGGATCCTTCCGCAGGCTTTGCAGGATCAGGGAGGCCATGCAGCGTAGGTTAGCTGAGGCATTCGGTCCGGAGTCTTCTGGGTCACTGAGGATGACATGATCGCCAGCCACCTCCTCCCAGCCACGTACAAGTCCACTGGCTTGTTGGGACTGTACATCATCCCTAAAAGACTGCTGCTGCTGATGCTGAGTGCCAGGCTCCACCTCCATGCTCACACAATCCTCCTCCTCCTCCTCCTCCTCCTCCTCCTCATCCTCTTCCTGTGTGATGGGTGGGACAGAAGGAACACTGTCCGGATAAAGGGGGCCTTGAGAGGCAAGGAAGTCCTCCTCTTCCTGCCTCTGTTCTGCCTCAAGTGCCCTGTCCATGATCCCACGCAGCGTATGCTCCAACAGGTGGACAAGAGGGACAGTGTCACTGATGCATGCACTGTCACTGCTCACCATCCTCGTGGCCTCCTCAAATGGTGAGAGGACAGTGCATGCATCCCTGATCATGCTCCACTGACGTGGGGAAAAAAAACCAAGCTCCCCTGACCCTGTCCTGGTGCCGTAGTCGCAAAGGTACTCATTGATGGCCCTCTGCTGCGTGTGCAGTCGCTGCAGCATGGCCAACGTTGAGTTCCACCTGGTGGGCATGTCAGATATTAGGCGGTTCTTGGGCAGGTTCAGCTCCTTTTGCAGCTCAGTCAGCCGAGCACTGGCATTATAAGATCGGCGGAAATGCACACAGACTTTCCTGGCCTGCCTCAGGACATCCTGTAAGCCTGGGAACCTGCCCAAGAACCGCTGCACCACCAGGTTGAGGACGTGAGCCATGCAGGGCACATGGGTGAGCTGCCCCTGTCGCAGGGCGGAGAGGAGGTTGGTGCCATTGTCAGAAACGACCATTCCTGGCTTAAGCTGACGTGGCGTCAACCACCTCTCGGCCTGCCCCTGCAGAGCTGCCAGAACCTCTGGCCCAGTGTGGCTCCTGTCCCCCAAACACACCAGCGCAAGCACGGCATGGCATCTTTTTGCCTGCGTACTTGCGTAGCCCCTTGTACGCCTACGGAGCACCGCTGGTTCCAAGGACAGAGCACTGGAGGAAGAAGAAGAGGAGGGGGTGGAGGAGAGAGGTGTGTCACAACCAGTAGCAGTAGTCGCGTTTTGGAGGCGTGGTGGCGGAACAACCTCCAACACTACTGCACCTTGTCCTGCATCCCTCCCAGCTGCCAATAGAGTGACCCAATGGGCCGTGAAAGAAAGGTACCGTCCCTGTCCATGCCTGCTGGACCATGAGTCAGCGGTAATATGCACCTTACCGCTGACCGCCCTGTCCAGCGAGGCATGGACATTGCCCTCCACATGCCGGTAGAGAGACGGAATCGCCTTCCGCGAGAAAAAGTGGCGTTTGGGAACCTGCCACTGAGGAACCGCACATTGAACAAACTCACGGAAGGGGGCCGAGTCTACCAACTGAAAAGGCAGCAGTTGAAGTGCTAGCAATTTAGCAAGGCTAGCATTCAACCGCTGGGCATGTGGATGGCTGGGAGTGTACTTCTTTCTACGGTCCAGCAGCTGGGGCAGGGAAATTTGCCTGCTGCATTCGGACGTCGGTGTACTGCAAGTACTTGGTTGTGACACACCGAATTCTACACCTTCAGTCCTCTCAGAGCAGCTTTCAGAGAGGACTGAAGGTGTAGTGGGGATGGAGATCCCAGCTGAGGAGGAGCAAGGAGAGGTCCGCTTAGTTCTTTGGTGTGGGTCTTTTATGTGTGCCTGCCAACGAGCTGCATGGCAGGTCGCCATATGTCTGGTCATGCTTGTGGTGCCCAAGCGGCTGATGTTTTGGCCACGCGAGATACGCTTGAGACAAATATTGCAAATAGCAGTGGTGCGATCTGCTGCACTCGTCTCAAAAAAGGCCCACACCAAAGAACTTTTCTGATAACGTGCAGAGGCAGCGCCCTGCACAGGCGGAGCTCTGCGGTGTTGTACAGTTGCTGTGCTGGCCTCTACCTGGCCTCCAGGGGGCATCCTGCCTCGTTGGACATGTGACGCCGCATCCTCCTCCTCCTCGTCCTCCTCCTCATCCTCTCTCCCTTGAGGCACCCACGTGGAGTCAGTGACCTCATCATCCCCTCCCTCTTCACCACTAGAGCAAACCTGGCAGTAAGCTGCAGCTGGTGGAACTGTACTGCCAGATTCCTCAAGCTGGGTATCGTCATCCGAGCCTTCGAATCGTTGGGCATCCTCCTGGAGCATGTACCCAACACTGTGCTCAAAGAGTTCGGGGGACTCCTCAGGAGGACATGGTGGGTCTAGGGAAGGGGTGGCTGATGATGCTCTGTCAGTACCCTGAGCCTGGGTGAGAGAGGATGAGGAGGATGAGGAGGGCTTGGTCATCCATTCTACCAAGCCTTCAGCATGATGCGGCTCCACATGTCCAGCTGCCGAAAACAAAGACGCGCGTGTCCCATGGCCACGTGCTGATGACGATGCACGACCACGTCCACGTCCACGGCCACGTCCACTAGAAACAGAGCCTGCCTGCCCTGTGTTCTTGGCTCTGCACGCTCTGCCTCCCCTTGGCGGTCTTCCAGCCATTGTAGTCGGTAGTCCTGTGGGTGCTGCTGAGAAGAAAATATAGGAGCTCTGTGTGATGCCACTAACACACTAGAAGTCCTATGGGGCTTCTGCAAAGAAAATAGAGGAGCTCTGTGTGATGCCACTAACACACTAGAAGTCCTGTGGGTGCTTATGCAAAGAAAATAGAGGAGCTCTGTGTGATGCCACTAACACACTAGAAGTCCTGTGGGTGCTTCTGCAAAGAAAATAGAGGAGCTCTGTGTGATGCCACTAACACACTAGAAGTCCTATGGGTGCTTCTGCAAAGAAAATAGAGGAGCTCTGTGTGATGCCACTAACACACTAGAAGTCCTGTGGGTGCTTCTGCAAAGAAAATAGAGGAGCTCTGTGTGGTGCCACTAACACACTAGAAGTCCTGTGGGTGCTTATGCAAAGAATATATAGGAGCTCTGTGTGATGCCACTAACACACTAGAAGTCCTATGGGTGCTTCTGCAAAGAAAATAGAGGAGCTCTGTGTGATGCCACTAACACACTAGAAGTCCTGTGGGTGCTTATGCAAAGAATATATAGGAGCTCTGTGTGATGCCACTAACACACTAGAAGTCCTATGGGTGCTTCTGCAAAGAAAATAGAGGAGCTCTGTGTGATGCCACTAACACACTAGAAGTCCTGTGGGTGCTTCTGCAAAGAAAATAGAGGAGCTCTGTGTGGTGCCACTAACACACTAGAAGTCCTGTGGGTGCTTATGCAAAGAATATATAGGAGCTCTGTGTGATGCCACTAACACACTAGAAGTCCTATGGGTGCTTCTGCAAAGAAAATAGAGGAGCTCTGTGTGATGCCACTAACACACTAGAAGTCCTGTGGGTGCTTCTGCAAAGAAAATAGAGGAGCTCTGTGTGATGCCACTAACACACTAGAAGTCCTGTGGGTGCTTCTGCAAAGAAAATAGAGGAGCTCTGTGTGGTGCCACTAACACACTAGAAGTCCTGTGGGTGCTTATGCAAAGAATATATAGGAGCTCTGTGTGATGCCACTAACACACTAGAAGTCCTATGGGTGCTTCTGCAAAGAAAATAGAGGAGCTCTGTGTGATGCACTAACACACTAGAAGTCCTGTGGGTGCTTCTGCAAAGAAAATAGAGGAGCTCTGTGTGGTGCCACTAACACACTAGAAGTCCTGTGGGTGCTTATGCAAAGAATATATAGGAGCTCTGTGTGATGCCACTAACACACTAGAAGTCCTATGGGTGCTTCTGCAAAGAAAATAGAGGAGCTCTGTGTGATGCCACTAACACACTAGAAGTCCTGTGGGTGCTGCTGAGAAGAATATATAGGAGCTCTGTGTGATGCCACTAACACACTAGAAGTCCTATGGGTGCCTCTGCAAAGAAAATAGAGGAGCTCTGTGTGATGCCACTAACACACTAGAAGTCCTGTGGGTGCTTCTGCAAAGAAAATAGAGGAGCTCTGTGTGGTGCCACTAACACACTAGAAGTCCTGTGGGTGCTTCTGCAAAGAAAATAGAGGAGCTCTGTGTGGTGCCACTAACACACTAGAAGTCCTGTGGGTGCTTATGCAAAGAATATATAGGAGCTCTGTGTGATGCCACTAACACACTAGAAGTCCTATGGGTGCTTCTGCAAAGAAAATAGAGGAGCTCTGTGTGATGCCACTAACACACTAGAAGTCCTGTGGGTGCTTCTGCAAAGAAAATAGAGGAGCTCTGTGTGGTGCCACTAACACACTAGAAGTCCTGTGGGTGCTTATGCAAAGAATATATAGGAGCTCTGTGTGATGCCACTAACACACTAGAAGTCCTATGGGTGCTTCTGCAAAGAAAATAGAGGAGCTCTGTGTGATGCCACTAACACACTAGAAGTCCTGTGGGTGCTGCTGAGAAGAATATATAGGAGCTCTCTGTGATGCCACTAACACACTAGAAGTCCTATGGGTGCCTCTGCAAAGAAAATAGAGGAGCTCTGTGTGATGCCACTAACACACTAGAAGTCCTGTGGGTGCTTCTGCAAAGAAAATAGAGGAGCTCTGTGTGGTGCCACTAACACACTAGAAGTCCTGTGGGTGCTTATGCAAAGAAAATAGAGGAGCTCTGTGTGATGGGACTAACACACTTCAAGTCCTATAGGTGCTTCTGGGAACAAAATATAGCTCTGTGTGTGTAATGGGACTAACACACTTCAAGTCCTATAGGTGCTTCTGGGAACAAAATATAGCTCTGTGTGTGTAATGGGACTAACACACTTCAAGTCCTATAGGTGCTTCTGGGAACAAAATATAGCTCTTTGTGTGTAATGGGACTAACACACTTCAAGTCCTATAGGTGCTTCTGGGAACAAAATATAGCTCTGTGTGTGTAATGGGACTAACACACTTCAAGTCCTATAGGTGCTTCTGGGAACAAAGTATAGCTCTTTGTGTGTAATGGGACTAACACACTTCAAGTCCTATAGGTGCTTCTGGGAACAAAATATAGCTCTGTGTGTGTAATGGGACTAACACACTTCAAGTCCTATAGGTGCTTCTGGGAACAAAATATAGCTCTGTGTGTGTAATGGGACTAACACACTTCAAGTCCTATAGGTGCTTCTGGGAACAAAGTATAGCTCTTTGTGTGTAATGGGACTAACACACTTCAAGTCCTATAGGTGCTTCTGGGAAGAAAATATAGCTCTGTGTGTGTAATGGGACTAACACACTTCAAGTCCTATAGGTGCTTCTGGGAACAAAGTATAGCTCTTTGTGTGTAATGGGACTAACACACTTCAAGTCCTATAGGTGCTTCTGGGAACAAAATATAGCTCTGTGTGTGTAATGGGACTAACACACTTCAAGTCCTATAGGTGCTTCTGGGAACAAAATATAGCTCTGTGTGTGTAATGGGACTAACACACTTCAAGTCCTATAGGTGCTTCTGGGAACAAAATATAGCTCTGTGTGTGTAATGGGACTAACACACTTCAAGTCCTATAGGTGCTTCTGGGAACAAAATATAGCTCTGTGTGTGTAATGGGACTAACACACTTCAAGTCCTATAGGTGCTTCTGGGAACAAAATATAGCTCTTTGTGTGTAATGGGACTAACACACTTCAAGTCCTATAGGTGCTTCTGGGAACAAAATATAGCTCTGTGTGTGTAATGGGACTAACACACTTCAAGTCCTATAGGTGCTTCTGGGAACAAAATATAGCTCTTTGTGTGTAATGGGACTAACACACTTCAAGTCCTATAGGTGCTTCTGGGAACAAAATATAGCTCTGTGTGTGTAATGGGACTAACACACTTCAAGTCCTATAGGTGCTTCTGGGAACAAAGTATAGCTCTTTGTGTGTAATGGGACTAACACACTTCAAGTCCTATAGGTGCTTCTGGGAACAAAATATAGCTCTGTGTGTGTAATGGGACTAACACACTTCAAGTCCTATAGGTGCTTCTGGGAACAAAGTATAGCTCTTTGTGTGTAATGGGACTAACACACTTCAAGTCCTATAGGTGCTTCTGGGAACAAAATATAGCTCTTTGTGTGTAATGGGACTAACACACTTCAAGTCCTATAGGTGCTTCTGGGAACAAAATATAGCTCTGTGTGTGTAATGGGACTAACACACTTCAAGTCCTATAGGTGCTTCTGGGAACAAAATATAGCTCTGTGTGTGTAATGGGACTAACACACTTCAAGTCCTATAGGTGCTTCTGGGAACAAAATATAGCTCTGTGTGTGTAATGGGACTAACACACTTCAAGTCCTATAGGTGCTTCTGGGAAGAAAATATAGCTCTGTGTGTGTAATGGGACTAACACACTTCAAGTCCTATAGGTGCTTCTGGGAACAAAATATAGCTCTGTGTGTGTAATGGGACTAACACACTTCAAGTCCTATAGGTGCTTCTGGGAAGAAAATATAGCTCTGTGTGTGTAATGGGACTAACACACTTCAAGTCCTATAGGTGCTTCTGGGAAGAAAATATAGCTCTGTGTGTGTAATGGGACTAACACACTTCAAGTCCTATAGGTGCTTCTGGGAACAAAATATAGGAGCTCTGCCTGCCTGCCACGAACACACTACAAGTCCTATAGGTGCTTCTGGTAACAAAATATAGGAGCTCTGCCTGCCTGCCACTAACACACTACAAGTCCTATAGGTGCTTCTGGTAACAAAATATAGGAGCTCTGCCTGCCTGCCACTAACACACTACAAGTCCTATAGGTGCTTCTGGTAACAAAATATAGGAGCTCTGCCTGCCTGCCACTAACACACTACAAGTCCTATAGGTGCTTCTGGTAACAAAATATAGGAGCTCTGCCTGCCTGCCACGAACACACTACAAGTCCTATAGGTGCTTCTGGTAACAAAATATAGGAGCTCTGCCTGCCTGCCACTAACACACTACAAGTCCTATAGGTGCTTCTGGTAACAAAATATAGGAGCTCTGCCTGCCTGCCACGAACACACTACAAGTCCTATAGGTGCTTCTGGTAACAAAATATAGGAGCTCTGCCTGCCTGCCACTAACACACTACAAGTCCTATAGGTGCTTCTGGTAACAAAATATAGGAGCTCTGCCTGCCTGCCACGAACACACTACAAGTCCTATAGGTGCTTCTGGTAACAAAATATAGGAGCTCTGCCTGCCTGCCACGAGCACACTACAAGCCCCTCTTTGTCAATCAATCTTTGTAACTGAATCTATCTAACTCAATCTCTGTAAGTGAATCTATCTAACTATCTCAATGCAGCAGAGTGTCACAGAATCTGCCTGCTCAATCTGCGCCGGAACAGCATGTGACCGGCGCAGACGGCGTGGCGGCGTTTTATAGGGGGGGGGCGTGTACTACAGCCCCTGAGCTGTAATTGGCTACAGGCGTCCTGCCTGTAGCCAATTATGGCTCTTCGATTTTCCGGGGCTGTGATTGGCCAAGCATGCGGGGTCACAGTGCATGCTTGGCCAATCATCAGCCAGCAATGCACTGCGTCGGCCGCGCCGGCCGCAATGCATTGCGGGGCCGCTCGCATCACACGAACGTGATGCGAGCGGCCAAAATAGTTCTGGGCTCGCAGAGCGAGCGAACGCCCGGTGCTCGATGCGAACGTGGGTTCGCATCGAGCACCGGGCCCATCCTTAATTATGTGCAATAAACACCAAAAGCATCTGTTTTAAGATAATTAAAGTATATCTACAAATAACTGTTACCCAAATCTCTTATAAGCTTTAGCATGGTGATTTCACATTTTTGAAGGTTTCAGTAATATTTAAACCTTCAAGTAATGCTTGGTGATCCTGCCATAAAGGTCCTTGTTCAGGCAGTTCCTGTAATAGGTTGACAACTGTCTTGCAACTGTATGCCTGCATTGTCAACTTGGCACATGCCTCTATGGCAGAGACTACAAGCTGCCATGCTAGAACACATTGTACAGGCATATAGTGCCTTGAAAAAGTATTCATACCCCTTGAAATTTTCCACATTTTATCATGTTACAACCATAAATGTTAATGTATTTGGCTCCATCCATCTTCCCATCAACTATGACCAGCATCCCTGCTGAAGAAAAGCATCCCCACAACATGATGCTGTCACCACTATGTTTCACGGTGGGGATGGTGTGTTCAGGGTCATGTGCAGTGTTAGTTTTACGCCACATATAACATTTTGCTTTTCGGCCAAAAAGTTAAATTTTGATCTCATCTGACCAGAGCACCTTCTTCCACATGTTTGCTGTGTCCTCCACATGGCTTCTCGCAAAACTGCAAACAGGACTTCTTCTGGCTTTCTTTCAACAATGTCTTTCTTCTTGTCACTCTTCCATAAAGGTCAGATTTGTGGAGACCACGACTAATAGTTGTCCTGTGGACAGATTCTCCCACCTGAGCTGTAGATCTCTGAAGCTCCTAAAGAGTTACCATGGGCCTCTTGGCTGCTTCTCTGATTAATGCTTTCCTTGCCCGGCCTGTCAGTTTAGGTGGACCGCCATGTCTTGGTAGGTTTGCAGTTGTGCCATACTCTTTCCATTTTCAGATGATGGATTGAACAGAGCTCCGTGAGATGTTCAAAGCTTAGGATATTTTTTTTATAACCTAACCCTGCTTTATACTTCTCCACAACTTTATCCCTGACCTGTCTGGTGTGTTCCTTGGCCTTTATGATGCTGTTTGTTCACTAAGGTTCTCTAACAAACCTCTGAGAGCTTCACAGAACAGCTGTATTTATACTGAGACTAAATTGCACACAGGTAGACTCTATTTACTAATTAGGTGACTTCTGAATGCAATTGGTTCCAATAGATTTTAGTTAGGGGTATCGGAGTAAAGGGGACTGAATACAAATGCCCCCCCCCCCCCACACTTTTCTCATATTTATTTGTAAAATAATTTGAAAACCATTTATCACTTTCCTTCCACTTCAAAATTATGTGCTACTTTGTGTTGGTCTATTACACAAAATCCCAATAAAATACATTTACGTTTTTGGTTGTAACGTGACAAAATGTGGAATATTTCAAGGGGTATGAATGCTTTTTAAGGCACTGTATTCTATTTTTCGCCACTACCAAGCCCAACCAGAGCAATGATCCACAGCCAGGACAGGACATGCTTGGGGAGATCAGCAACACTGAGAGCAAAAACATTTAAATTATTTTATGAAAAATAAGATACACAAGGTTTTAGAAAACTAAATGTGATCATGTTATGGTTTACATCTACTTCAAGAGACTTTAACCTTTTGCTACCAGAGCCCTTGCTTGCTGCACTGCAGTTCATTTCCTCCATACAAACCTGAGGCTGGTAAGAGCCTTTGCACTGTACCTACAGCACACTGATCACAGGTGCAATGCTCTGCATGGTTCAATGAAAACAATTGGTGAATGCACATTGATCTTGATCACTGCAAAATGAGTAAAAAAAAAGTAGGTTGAGCATTTATGAGTCCTCAAACAACTATTAAAAGAAATGTTCTCAACGTTTTTTACCCTGAAGAACCCCTAAAAGAATTATTACAGTGGTGGACAGAACACTTCTGTCTTTGTCAGGTGGTATTGGCCCTGAAACTTTGCAGACATCATCAAATGAGATGGTGATGCTTAATAGACATGTGCACAACAAAAAAATTCTTTTTTTTTTTTTCGTTTCCGAAAAAAAAAATTTTTTTTTCGTTTTTGTTTTGTTCGTTTCCGTTGATTCGTAACGATTCGTACATTCCTAAGTCGTCGGTGTTCGTATTCATAACGATTCGTACATTCGTAAGAGTTATTTTTTCGTTGATTGGTTTTTTCGTTAGTTTAATTTTTTTTTAATACGCATTCGTATTTATTCGTAGATTCGTAACATTCGTAACATTCGTAGATTCGTAATCGGAGCATAATTCATAATTTTATGTAATGTGTATGCTATTATTACATTTTAATAATTTACGAATCGAAAAAAAAAGTTACGAATCGAAAAAAAAGTTACGAATCGAAAAAAAAGTTACGAATGTATGAATTTTTTTGTTCAATAGAGACACGGAAAATTACAAATCGAAAAAAAAAAAAAAAAAAAAAGTTACGAATCGAAAAAAAAAAGTTACGAATCGAAAAAAAAAGTTACGAATCGAAAAAAAAAGTTACGAATGTACGAATTTTTTTGTTCAATCCATTCGAAGCACGTTTAGCAGCACCATTGTAAGGGGCATTGAAAATTACCAATTCAACAAAAAAAAAAAGTTACGAATGTACGAATTTTTTCGTTCGTTTACGTTTTTCGGATTTTCTTCATTAGTACATTCGTTGTTTCTAATTTGTTTTTTTTCGGATTTTCGTTGTTTTTCGGATTCGTTCGATTCAAATGATTTGTTAATCGGATTCGTACGATTCAAACGATTCGTTATTCGGATTCGTACGATTCGAACGATTCGTTCATTCGTACGAAAACGAACGAACAAAAATAACGAAAAAAAACGAAACGAATTGCACATGTCTAATGCTTAAGTAACCCCTAGTGATCTCTGGAAGAACCCTAAAGTTCAACAGGTTGAGAAGGGCTGTTTAACAAAACAAGGCAGAAGTCACATTCTCTCTGGGGCCAGCATTATTGCCTTTCTTTGAAATCTTTCATATTGTTGTGGGACTGATACAGAGAACGCACAAATACAAGAATATAAAGTATACATAACGATGAAGGTATCCAAAAGTTGTCAGTTCAGAGTAATGGCGGATAAGAAACATATATAATGAACATATATGATGAAAAAAAAATGATGGGAGGCCTTCAAAACGGAATAGACTGCAGTAGAAACCAACATTAGATCAGGTACAAACAATCCAAGAATGAAGGACATGCGGTAGCCAAAAACAAAACCTCATTAAATCGGATTCCAGTGGTTGGGGATAAAGAATAATGAGTAAAAGTAGAAAAAAAGAAAAGAAAAATAGAAAATAGAAAAGAGAGCGAGAGAAGGACGCTGACCGCTCCAAGCTGGCCCATGATTTACACCATAGTAGTCAGAGGAGGTAAGGGATCAGGTTTCAAGGAGGGACTCATCAAAATCAGGTGAAAGGAAGTGATCCACCCAAGGATTCCAGATTTTAAGATGTTTGGGTAGTTTATCCTGTATGGTTAGCATTGATGCCTTTAACTGTAAAACGAAGAAGGTTCTCTGGTAGACCTGCAATTGAAATACTCAGCCAATAGAGTACTAATGTCACGGTCATGGGTCAGGCTCAGAGATCAGTAGCTACAGCAGTAGAGAGTCTCCCACTGACCAGCTGGATAAGTGAACAAGCAGATCATCCTGTCGTATGATACAAGCTCTCTCCGACGTTTGGGGTCTAAGTACTAACCAATGTTCGCCAGAGCTCCTGATTGTAGAGATGGGTTTAGCTGTGTGTTAGTACCAGGTCACCGTCCTCAGGATCGCCCTACCAGAAGGTGAGCAAGTTGGGGTCCAGTAGCAGATATAGCAGGTAGGGATAGGCAGAAGCATTGTCAGTAAACAAGCCAAAGGTCGGTAACAGGTTGGGATCAAGAAGAAATGTAGTCAAAGGTCAGTCGCCAAGATACACATGGCAGCAGGGGTGACAGGTGAAATATTTGCTGGAGAGAGCACAATAATCTGGCAAACAGGAAGTGCAAAGACATGGTTTTAATAGGAAGTTCATGGAAGGTGCGAAGGTTTCAAGGTTCAGCAGAAAAAATCTATAAAGTTACAAAGCAGGATTGTCCAAGGGATCAGACACGGTGCTGTCCAGCATCTCAGGTGGAAAGACAAGACGAGTTACTGACAGATGTCTTGGGTTCAGGTCCAGGCTCTGACAACTGACCATGACCACAGTCCCAACCTACAGTCTTTGCAGCAAAACTTTTCAGTTGGGTCACTGCTGCCCCCTACAGTTACCCCCAAGTGCCCTTTATTTCTACTCCACCTGGCATGTTTTTAATGTTTTCCAAAGCCTAACAGTCAATAAAATGATTTGACTTCTGCTAGTTAAAATGGAAACAGACGCAAGAATTTATTTTGCAAAGAACAATGTTCCCAGCAATCTGTACTTTATCACATTATCAATGTGCCATTCAGTTCTATCAACATGATGTCAACATAAGCAGCTCTTTGCCAGCTCTACAATGTCTTGTTAGTCTTTATGCGGAAAACAATGACTTTTTTTTTCTCAACCCATTTAATAGCAGCTCCTGAGTGCACTCTTAAAAATTAGGCCTAATGGCATCCAGTGTTACATAATTAGAGGCTGCTTTATGTATTAACAATTAGGGAAACATAAAAAAAATGTTTTAAATCTTTTGAAGATCAAATTAATTATGTGATAGGCTTTGAATATAAATGTTTATATTACTTTGCTGCTAATGCATTGCGTGAGTGGCACTGTTCCAGTATAAAAAAAAATAAAAAATAAAGTCAAATAACAAAAAAAAAAAACACAACACGAACAAAAGAATACGGCAAATGAAAAGAATAGTCAAGAAAATTACACTCTATTACTCAGCATTGCTACAAAGCAAAGAAAACTCACGCAGAGATTCCCTGCCCTATATAGAACAATCATAATTTTCTTTTCTCTAAAGGTTATTGTAATAAAAAGGACACCTGTCCAACCTGGAAACTTTTTTTTTTCTTACTGTTTATGGCTTTGTGTTGTCTGCCGATAGTAAATGGTATATTTAATCACCAACTGTATTTAAAAGAGTTGAAATTGCTTCCTTTCCAGCTCACTGGGTGATCTTGTCTATTGCCCCGTACACACGGTCGGAAATTCCGACCACAAAATCCGTCGTATTTTTTCCGATGGATTTTGTCCGACACTGGTGTTGCATACACACGGTCGGACAAAGTTGTTGGAAAATCCGATCATTCTGAACGTGGTGACATTCGTTGCGTACAACGGAACTACGTAGAGGCTAGTAGCCAATAGCTTTGGTCTCGTAATTTGATCTGAGCATGCGTGGCACTTTGTCCCTTCGGAATTCTCTACACACGATCGGAAAAAGTCTGATCGGATTTTGTTGTCGGAAAATTTGAGAGCAGGATCTCAAATTTTTTCCATCTGAAATTCCGATGGAAAAAGTCCGATGGAGCCCACACACAGGCGGATTTTCCGACAACATAGTCCGATCGGACATTTTCCGTCCGAGTTTCCGACCGTGTGTACAAGGCAAAAGTCATTGTGGCCACTGTTCGGTGCACTATTCCATTGTTAACCCGGAAGCGAATTAGGAAAGGGACATGTGTCAATCATCCATTGGGGGGACCAGTGCTGGGACAAGGTCATCTAGAGCCCAGAGCGTATAATACAATCTGTGCCCCCCTTCCCCAAGATGTATGAGCTTTATGTGTCAGCAAAAAATACCCACCCCCAAACAAATTTATAAATTGAGCGCTAATCTGCATCTCTTAAGCCGACATTCTCCCTCTTCACAGTACAACCTTTCTTGCTAAAATCCCCCCTCCCAGCACAAATTTTTGCCCCCATCCCCCAAATCCCCCGGAACGAATGCACCCGCCCCCCCCCCCCACAAAAAATGTTACCCCTCCTAGCACAAATCCTCTACCTCTCAAATGTCCCCTCCCAGCACAGATTCCCCTTCCCCTCATCCCTAGCACAAATACCCTTAATCATCCCCACTAGCACAAATCGCTCCCCCCAAAAAATGTCCCGTTATAGCAAACCCCCCCCAAATCTACCCTCTACCACAAATCGTCCTCCCCCATCCCTCCTCCCAACACAAATCCTCCTAAAACACCACTCCTAGCATACATCCCCCAAATTTACCCTCCTAGAATAATTCTTATTCCCCCTCCCAACACACCCCTACAATCTCCTTGTGGCATCCCCCCCCCCCCATCACCACATATGATATCACAGTGCCCAGGGCAGCTTCCTCTCCCGACCACCCCTTGTTCAGGTCCTGGGCGGGAGTCCACCTGGCTGCAATGGAGTTGAGGGTAAGTGAGAAGGGGGAGAGGATAACACATGATCATAACTTTTCATCTGCTAGCTGGGGCTTTTTTTGATCCTTGCCCCTGTCTCCCTATTGTGGGGGAGGCACTTTAGCAACAGAACTTTTTCCATCCTCCGGTTCCAGACTCATAGAGGTATGTGTTGTGCATTTACTGGAGATCATGACAACTTTCTATTTATGTTCATTTGTATTCTCATATTTATCATATTTCTTTTTATGTTAGAGCTGGATTACTATTGTGGTGGTCTCACGCTATCCCTTGAGGAAGCCATTACTGGCGAAACATGTTGGGAATCAATACTTATGACCACTTATTTCTTCCTCTTTGGGCCGCCAGCAACCCATTGTATTGTATATGCTCTGCTACTGATTTTAACCATTTTTCTATTTTTTGCTTGTTGTTTGTTTTATGTTTTTTGTATTAATAAAAATAAATAATATTTTTACTTAATATGTTGTGATCCAGTTGTTAACAGCACCGTTATAATCCCATTCCTCTACATTCACATGATCATAACTTTGTTTCTTCAATTACCTAATACCAGCATACCCCACTCATATATAGTATGTCATAGTCCTGCAAGACTATAGGTTCCAGGATGACCCACTGATGAAAAAACATAACTACAAAAGGCCCCGTGGTTTGGAGGACAACCTAGAATTTTCAGGAAAGTGTGTAGGAAAGGTAGCCCATACTGTTGTAACAAGGAGTAGACATTATTGATTAGGGACATGCAGAACTTAACCATTTTACTTCTGGAAGGTTTTACAGCTTTCATGATTAGGGCATGTTTTGCCACTTCAATACCGAGCAGCGAACACTTTCACCCCCTTCCTGCCCAGGCCGATTTCCAGTTTTCAGAGCTGGCTTTGTGTTGTCTGCAGATAGTAACTGATCTATTTAATCATCAACTGTATAGGTGGCTTCCTGTTCATCTCACTGGGTGATCTTGTCTAACTGGTTCCTCTAAGTCACAGTTACCACTGGTTGGGTAACCGTTCCACTGTGGAACCGGTAGGGAAATAGGAAAGGGACATGTGTCAATCATCCATTGGGGGGACCAGTGCTGGGCCAAGGTCATCTAGAGCCCAGAGCGTGCATGCCAAACTCCGCCCCCCTCCCCCAAGATGTATGAGCAATATGTGTCAGCTAACCCCCCCTGCCAAAAAATAAACTTTTGAGCGCTAATCTGCATGCTTACTCCTAAGCATAAATTCCCCCTCTTCACAGTACAACCCCCCTGCTACAATCCCCCCTTCCAGCACAAATATGTGTCCCATCCCTAAATCCCCCAGTACAAATGTGTCCCCCCACCACCCTCCTAGCACAAAAAACCCTCCTAGCACAAATCCTCTACCCATCAAATTTCCCCTCCCAGCTCAGATTCCCCCCTCATCCATCCTTCTAGCACAAATACCCCCCAATCATCCCTACTAGCACAAATCCCTCCCCCCAAAAAATGTCCCATCACATAATAATCAGCTCTGTGGGAGGGAGGGGTTTGCCTAGAAAACTATTTTTACTTCCTGGAAAGTTGCTTCAGTTAAGACAGGGGATCCGACTTGGAGGCGACTTCCATTGAAATCAATGGGTACAAGTCACCTAGAAGTCGGATTGAAGTCGTACAGGAACCTTTTCTGAAGTCGGAGCGACTTCAGTTGTGTGCATTAAGACGGCTCCATTCACTTCCATTGATTTTCTCAACCGGGCGACTTGGGACAACTTAAAGGCGGATCCCAGGTCGCCCCTGTTTGAACCGGCTTTGAGTGTAGCAATATGGTTACATTTAATGAAGGTACAACATTTAGCAACTCACATGGTTGATGATTAAAAGAGACACATCTAAGTATGCAGGCATCCGGGGTAAATCTGTCCACATAGACCATCCTCCGCACCGCCGGCTCTCACCGCTGTCAGTCTGCAATTGTGACCGGGAAGACTACTCTGCAGTAATGCGATCTGAAAGCGAGGCTTGAACCACTTGTGAAGCGCAGAGTGGAAGGGCCGACATCGATGGCAGTGCGGAGGATGGTCTATGTGGACAGCTTTACCCCAGATGCCTCCATACTTATGCCCCATACACACGGTCGGAAAATCCGACCACAAAATCCATCGGATTTTTTCCGACGGATTTAGTCCGACACTGGTGTTGCATACACACGGTCAGACAAAGTTGTCGGAAAATCCGATCATTCTGAACGTGGTGACGTTTGTTGCCTACGACGGAACTACGTAGAGGCTAGTAGCCAATAGCTTTGGTCTTGTAATGTGATCTGAGCATGCGTGGCACTTTGTCCGTCGGAATTTGCTACACACAATCGGAAAAAGTCCGATAGGACTTTGTTGTCGGAAAATTTGAGAGCAGGAGATAAAACTTTGTCCGTCGGAAAATCCGATGGAAAATGTCCGATGGAGCCTACACACGGTCGGAATTTCCGACAACATTGTCCGATAGGACATTTTCCGTCGGAAAATCCGACCGTGTGTATGAGGCTTTAGATGTGCCTCTTTTATTCATCAACCACGTGAGTTGCTAAATGTTGATGTAACAATATTGCTACACTTAGAGGCTCCTCTCTTCTCTTTTATGCTCAGTTGTGACGTGACGCTACTTATATATCAAGACATCGCTTGTATATCAAGTCAAGATTTATAAAATATTTTTGTTTGTCTTGCAAAACACTCTCAAACCAAGTTACTCTAAAACCAAGGTTTTACTGTAAACGAAAAACATTAAAAAATCTAAAAACAAAACAATATTTTCTACTTTCTGTTACAAAACATAATAATAATAATAATAAAAAAAAAATGTCTTCATAAATTTAGGCTAAAATGAACTCTGCTACATGTCTTTTGTATAAAAAATCCCAATGAGTGTATATTAATTGGTGAACGTTATAACGTTATTATATATCTACCATCAGTGACAGATTGTTACACCCACGATGCACCACAGAGCAACACGGGAAATCATTTTTGCCTGTGGCGATCAAGAAATATTATTCTTTTCTGTGAGGGCTGGAGGTTAAGATTAAATTCTGGTTGTTTCTGATCAGGATTTTGTGTGGCTTTTATAGTATGTTGGTATTGTGTTAGTTAATATTTGGGGTGGTGTTTAGAGAAAGTGGTGTATTATTTGTATTTGGTAGTTTGATTGTCTGTTGTTTTAGACGGTGCTATTTCTTCTGTGTTGTATTTTAATTGTATGGATGTTTTATTTTTAGTGTAGTTTTAATTTTGTTATTGGTGTTAATGGTTGTTATTGGTAATTTTGTTGTGTTATTGCATCTTGTTTAGTCTATTGTTGAGATCTTGTGTTGTCTTCGTTAAGTGTGTCTGTGTCGTAAAAATTTCCCAATTTCCCTTTGGGATTAATAAAGAATTTTGTATTCTGTATATACTGGAATTTACGCAGCTATAGACGCTATACTGTAATGTCGGTGATCAGTGACTTATAATGGGACTGTGGTAGGGTGGTGGGCAATTTGGCGCTAACAGACACTATCTGAGACACAGTGGCGGCTGGTGTTTTTTTGGGTGGGGGGTGCAAGCAAACACCGTACCCCCCCCCCCCACAGCACCCACCCCCCCTGCTGTTTGCCGGTCCGCTTATCCCATTGTGGCAGGCAGCATGGTGCAGCGCCTCGGCTCCGAGTCCTCTGCTCCATGGCGGCTTCCAGCTCCTCCCCTCCTCTTCCTAGGCATACAATAGGATCGCCTGTCCTTTCAGCCAATCGAGTGGCCGGTGTCAAAACCTGCTTCCCGATTGGCTGGGAGGCTGGGATTGCACTGATAGGCACTGATAGGCGGCACTGATGGGCATTGATAGGTGACACTGATATGCAGAACTGATGGGTATTTATAGGCGGCACTGATAGGCACTCAAAAGTGGCACTGATGGGTACTGATATTCGGCACTGATGGGCACTGATAGGTGGTACTGATGGGCACTGATAGATGGCTCTGATAGGCAGCACTGATGAGAATGCACTGACATGCTTTACTACTGGGCACTGATTGGCATCTACAATGGGCACTGATTGGCATCTACAATGGGCACTGATTGGCACCTCTAAAGTTCATACCTGGTGGTCCTGGGTGGCATTACTGGTGATCCTGGGTGGGCATCCAAGTGGTCAGCATCCAGGGTGGCCATGGGTGGCATCTCTGGTGGTCCTGGGTGGGCACCGTCGGGGGGCTGCGTCAGGAGAGCAGCCGACCATCTCGCCTCTACTGTCTGTCAAAGAGAGCACAGAGGAGACAGAGTACATTGACAGCACAGAGCAGACAGAGTACATGGACAGCACAGAGCAGACAGAGTACATACACAGCACAGAGCAGACAGAGTACATACACAGCACAGAGCGGACAGAGTACACGGACAGCACAGAGCAGACAGAGTACATGGACAGCACAGAGCAGACAGAGTACATGGATAGCACAGAGCAGACATAGTACATACACAGCACAGAGCAGACAGAGTACACGGACAGCACAGAGCAGGAAGAGTACATGGACAGCACAGCACAAACATGTCTGGCAGTACTCAACAAGGATGAAAACTATTGTGATATGTTTTCTGTTAGTTTGCATTCGGTAAGTATGTAAAGAGCCCTCCAACAACACTGCAACATCCCTTCCATATGTGGGCCATGATGTAATCACTTAGATATATATATATATATATATATATATATATATACCCTCCCACTGTATATACAGTATATGATCCCTAAGTGAAAACATTTTTCTTATAGCATTAGGAATGCAGACAGGCAATGTTCTATCCCTCTAATAGCTTTTTCTTATAGACTGTAGACTCTTCCCTGTAAGTCAGCTCCTCATTAAATCGCGTGCGTCTCTTGACATCTCCCGCTTCCTGCATGACTGATTTAATTACTTTGGCTAAAATGCTGCCCAGGAATTGGATTATTTCATTATATACACCAGCTGTGTACACGTTTGCACCTGCGCTTAATCATTTGTGACCCTTTCTTGTCCACGGCCGTCCTTTGGATCCCGCCGGGTGGTGATCTCCTTGTTAAAGGGATATCTTCCCCCCCTAAATATCCAGACGTGTTGTCGGTAGGCAGGCATTGGTGTTCTGTTGACCCCGCCGTCATCATCGGAACAATTATCCTGCATGATAGCGGGTATAATGTGCTTCCGTTTTTGTGCAAATTAGCAAGATAATAGGATTCATCTCCGCGTTGATCAGATAAAAGCACAAGGTCAGCAATTTGTACATTTCTAAAGGTTGCTAAGCTCCCTGGAACATTCTCATATCCTTAAAGGAGAACTGGATTTTCATTAAAGTGGTTGTAAGCCCTTACATATACCCAGTGAAGTGACTGGCCTCAGGTAATATACAGAGATGAAACAAATCCTCCTACATAAGTTGTACCTGTTTATATGCAGTCTTCTCTACATCCGTTCAAAGTGCTCAAAGCGCTGAATTTTAAAGCTTGTCTGAAGGGGGTTGGGAGCTGATGTTACACTCTGCAGAGCTTAGTGAGGAGATCTCTGAGAGCTGATTGGAAGTAAGAGAAGGGACCCCCCCCCCCCTCCACACAGACCACAGGAACAGAGCTGAGGCTGTCAATCAGACGGAGCTCCCTCCCCTGTCACCATTTTTCTCTTGGTGTCAGGAAAACTTGTCAGAAGTGATTTATGCTGATAGCAGAGAAATTAAGCAGCAGGCATAAATGACACTTAGTGCTCTGGATTGAGATAAATACACACTATCAAGGGATATACTTTATTCATATTTCATGTCTGAGGTTTACAACCACTTTAAAGGTACACATTGTCTAATACATGCCAATAGGTAAGTGGAATTAAACTGTATTGCACCACAAACTGAAAATTATATTTATTACAGTTTTAATATTCAAAGAAACTCCCCCCATCCATGTATGTCTCCATGCTCTACTTTGAACACCCCCCCCCCTGCATTTCTAGTCATGGCCATCTTGAATAAGGGCAGATGTTTCATGGAGAATTTACTTCCAGGAATCCATGTGACCTTAGCTTGGGCATGCAGAAAGGAGGATGTTCTTAGCTGGTCACGCCCCTCCTTCCCTCTTCCAGATAAAGTCTCCTGGGATGTATGACATCATTTTGGTCTAATAAGAATTGAAATTGAAGTGCCAAACCACTGCTACAAGGTTGAGATACAACTATATTCCATTAATAGTCAGGGGTACAATCCAAAAAAGTAGCCAACGTGTTTCAGGAGTCCAAGTGCCCCCTTCATCAGGGCTTGACTGGCAACAATGTGAACAAAGCAGAAGTGAACTGGACCTACAATGGTTTTTTTTACATTGTGAATTACAAGCGCAGGCCTTATCAACAGTTTGTGTCAGAAACCATGAAATCAGACTGAGACAGAAGTACAGTTAAATCATACTTGTTTAATAATAAAAGTAAAAAGAACAAACGTAGTAAAAACATAGCCAAAGTTCAGTAAACGGAATGGATAGTCAGCCAAGCCAGAAGTCAGGGATCAATGTAGTGGAACAGCAAGCAGGATCTGGAGCCAGAAGGGATGTCTGCAAAGCAAGTCTTGAACAGGATCGCAGGAGATAGGCTCTGTGATGTTGAGCAAGGCGAAGGCAGAGATCCTCTGGGCTGAGCAGCTTAAGTAGGCAGGACTGACGAGCAGTAGACATGTGCACAATAGAAAAATTTTCGTTTCGTTTCTTTCGTTTCCGTTGATTCGTTTTTCCGTTAGTTTAATTTTCGTTTATTCGAAATTCGGACGCATTCGTATTTTCGTAGATTTAGTTACATTTCGTTAGATTTGATTTATTCGTACTTTCGTAACATTGTTTTCGTAGATTCGTAATCGGAGCATAATTCATAATTTTATGTAATGTGTATGCTATTATTACATTTTAAGAGACACGGAAAATTACGAATCGAAATAAAAAGTTACGAATGTACGAATTTTTTCGTTCAATCCATTCGAAGCACGTTAAGCAGCGCCATTGTAAGAGACACGGAAAATTACGAATCGCAAAAAAAAAAAAAGTTATGAATGTACAAATTTTTTCGTTCAATCCATTCGAAGCACTTTAAGCAGCGCCATTGTAAGAGACACGGAAAATTACGAATCGAAAAAAAATTACGAATGTACAAATTTTTTTGTTCAATCCATTCGAAGCACGTTAAGCAGCGCCATTGAAAGAGACACGGAAAATTACGAATCAAAAAAAAAAAAAAGTTACGAATGTACAAATTTTTTTCGTTCAATCCATTCGAGGCACGTTAAGCAGCGCCATTGTAAGGGACATGGAAAATTACCAATTCAACAAAAAAAAAAGTTACGAATGTACAAATTTTTTCGTTCATTTTGATTTTCGTTGTTCCTGTTTTCGTTTTTCGGATTTTCTTCTTTTGTAGATTCGTTGTTTCTAATTTGGTTATTTCGGATTTTTGTTGTTTTTCGTATTCGTTCGATTCGAGCATTCGTTATTCGTTAAAATTTTTAGCGAATCGTTCGTTCATTCGTACGATAACGAATGAACGAATATAACGAATTTTAACGAAAAAAAAAAAAAAAAAACGAAACGAATTGCACATGTCTAACGAGCAGGGTATCATCAACAGCTGAGTAATAGGAGCTGGCAATTAGCCAACAGCTGAGCGGCCAGCCCTGACAGTTTGGCAGCCAAACATTGCTGCCAGTCAAGCCCTGATGAAGGGGGCACTTGGACACTCGAAACGCGTTGGTTACTTTTTTGGATTGTACCCCTGACTTTTAGTGGAATAAAGTTGTATCTGGACCTCTTAGCAGTGGTGTGGCGCTTCAATTTTAATTCTCACTACATTACACTATAAGCCAAGGAGACTGTGGAGATTCTTTTGGGGTGTAGAAGCCCAGGAACCAGATCATTACCTTAATTTAGAAATGTCAGTAATATAACCCTACGAGTCCAGCGCTATCTTTCCACTTTTCTCTATCATTTCGGCCTAGGCCAGAAACCAGGAAGAAACTGAAGAATGCAAGTTTGAATTTAGGCTCCATGCCCACTGGCTTAAAAATCGCTGCTTCTACAGAAGTTTTGTGTTTTGCCTGTAGAAGCAGCTCAATGTTATCCTATGTGTCCATTAGGGATGATCCCCATGTTCCAAACATCAGGTGTTAGCCTGTTCGTCTGATGCCCCGGGAGAGCCATAGGGAAGTCCCCGTGCATCAGAGGGGGCGGGGTCACCCAGGAACGCTATGGTGTGGCCCCGCCCTCAGTTATAAAAGAACTGTCAAAGCGAAGACACGTCATATGGCGGGAGCCTCCCATGGAGGCGGGTCGCTTGGGGCTTTTTTTTTTTCTTTTTTGGAACTGTACTATATCACCTGCAGACATGTTTCTCGCACATGCGCTTTGTCAAAGACCTGGACTTTGACAAAGCATATGCGTGCAAAATGCGTAGTCACGGCAACGGACAGCTTGCGTTCCACGCTGGCTCACAGGATTTCCCTTCCTCTCCAAACCTCCGGCTCGGCACTTACGTCATCCAGGCACGCCTGACAGCTCCTTCCCCGGTTTTGGTTGGCACATCTGTTGGCTCCCATTCCCAACGGCAGGCTTTGTCCAGTGGACACCCCAGACCCTCAGCTCCCTCTGAGTCAGTTCCACGTCTCTCCACTATCTGTGGCAACACCACTGCCTGGACACAGCCGAGGTTCGGTCTCCAGCCAGTTGTGCATCAACGCACACCAGGTTTCCATCCGTCCCAGCATGGTTCCTGGGGCCCTTCCATGCTCCACCAGCAAGCCCTCCGGATAAACTTAACCCTTCCAGCCTGTGAACTCAGAGTGGTATCGTTGGCCCTTCATTACTATTATTGTGTTTTATGACTTTGTCTAGTTTTACTCTTCCAACGCCCTGTTTACACGACCGGACTTTCCGATAACAAAACGGTGGATTTTATTCCGAAGGATGTTGGCTCACACAAATGTTGGCCCAAAATTCCGAACGTGACAACGCGGTGACGTACAACATGTACGATGAGCCGAGAAAAAGGAAGTTCAATAGCCAGTGCGGATCCTTCTGCTTGATTCAGAGCATGCGTGAACTTTTGTGCAACAGACTTGTGTACACACAATTGGACTTTCCGACAACAAGTTTTGTTGTCGGAAAATTTGAGAACTAGCTCTCCAACATTTGTTGGATGGAAAGTCCGACAGAAAATGTTCTATGGAGCATACACACGGTCAGACTTTCCGACAACAAGCTCACATCCGACATTTGTTGTCGGAAAGTCCAATCGCGTGTACAGGGCATAATAAATCATTGATTTTATAGTTCCAACTCACTGTCCACACAACACTTTTTGGATTCAGCCCATTGATCGCTGCTCATCAGTTTCTTTATCAATCTTTTAGGATCACCAACATGTGTCTTATAGCATCAGTTGCAGGTGTGTTCCATGAAAACAAAAAGTGTAGCGCTAAGTGAAAAAAGTTGATAATTAATCTATAGACCATACATCTATAAATATAAGTGCTAAAGAAATATTAATGCGTGATATTGCCAAACAATAACCATACAAACTTATAACACACAATAAAAATATGAAATTTTCTGATTAGTGATTATAAAATAATAAATCCATAAAGAGTTTCAAATGTGCTCAATTGGTAGTCAAAAGTCCAAATGTGATCCAGAAATGTATGAATCCAACCACTGATGTGACTCGTTTGGACTATTAGCAAAAAGTGACACCACCACTGTGATTAAGGGAGGAGGCTTACCAGATAGTATTGACCTGGCGGGGCCTACGCCACCCAGGTCAAAAAAGGCTTGTAGGTTATGGTAAACCCAATGGAAAGATGGAATCCTGTATCTTATCCTTGGAGCAGCATCAGACCATCAGATCACCAATCATAACCATCGAATACAATCCAACACCATCGGAAGGGAGGTAGGAGCTTGGCATCAAATGTCATCAACCATGCAAACAAAAATCAGCATAGCTTGATACCGTTTCAGAAAAATATTTATTTAAAAAATATAAATAAAACACTCACATTTCAGAAGGAGATCATACGCATTGAAAAATATATGTAGAATAGCGATATCTGTAGAGGGGTCCACCCAACGCCTTTCGATTACACAATCATCATCTGGGGTGTGGACCCCCCTACAAGACACCGCTTAAATACTAATAATGACCCCAAGAAAGACTTGGCACCGGAAGAGCTTCCATCTGATGTCACTTCCGGTCGCTCATTCCGGAAGTGGCCTCATATATTGCTTAATTTAATTACAAACACCTAGTTAGTACCTGGATTACATGTTATTGATAAGGAGTATCTGAGGCTGTAGGGCCCTCTCAGCAGCGGGCCTCCCCTCAGCCTCAGCATACATAGACAGAAGCATTCCGGTGACCAGGCCTCGCTATGAAAACGAGGCCGGGTCAATAGACATCGTGAGCCGCCGGAAGTAGATCCAAGCCTCACTCTCAACTAATGCAAACATCCCGCCTCCCTCTCAGAAAGAGGCCTGGTTATCTAACACATATGAGATCCGGAGAAGCCAAGCCTCTCTTTCAAGACCGACAGCAGCAAATCTATTGTCTCCCTCATTCAACATGAACTCGTCATAAAAGACGAGAGCCGCGGACCGCTACAGCCACAGCCCTAACTCACCGCATGAGGGCAGGACTAACTGTGTTCCAGCATCAGTAGTAGGTGTGTTCCAGGATCACCAGTAGGAGTCAGTAGCAGAATTGTTTTAGTAACACCAACAGGTGTCTTCCAGTATCAACAGCGGGTGTGTTCCAGTATCAGCAGCAGGTGTGTTCTGGAATCACCAGCAGGTTTCTTACAGAATCAGCATCAGAGTCCTCATATTACAGGGAATAGAGTCCGCTGCTACAATATAACAATGTCTGGATGCAAAACAGTAGCTTTTAGCAGGTAGGCTGCGCTCCCTGTTTGCATCAACATTTTTAGTTTTTCTGTCTTTGACTGACGTGCACCTTTAATGCTTGAGTTACCAGCGAAGCCATCAGGTGTACATTTTTGTGACATCCTGGTGGATATAAAATGTCTCTAATTCTGTCAGTGATGTTGTTTTCCTTTATTGATGCTCATGGGCTTCCGTGCCTTGCTCTGTCTTGGTGTATCAAGACACTTACACACATTTTGGAGCTCAATCCCTCAGGCCAACTTTCATCTCCTGGAAACACTTTCACAGTCTCATCACACGCAACATTCATCTTTTTTGTTATACCCTCGGAGAAGCAGTTTTTGCTTTGTATTAAAAAGTGACCCCCTTATGTTCAATATAGAGCAAAAGTGATTGACGGAGGGGGATACCTGGGGTTGAGGGTCTGGGTCTAATATTCAATAGCCAGAGGCTGAAACAATACATACAAGAATGGAAAAAATAAATAAAAAATAAAAATAAAATAAAGAATAGTTTTTCAGATGTAAAATACAATTGGTGTGATCCCCACCTGACAAAAGGGAGGAGCATTTATGTTTTGGCCCCAAAACTTTCTGCCCCCCCCCCCCCCCCCCCCCACCCAAATTCCTCACCAGTAAAAAGCACAGCTTTATTGACAAAAAAAAACATAACATAACAATTGTATTCCACCGCAGGATATTTTTTTTTTTCACATATGACATACTGTAAATAAATAGCCACACAAAAGTATATTTTAAAAATCTTCCACAAGATTCATACAGTATATGACCTTATACCTAAGTGTACACACGACTGGTTTTGCCGTCAAAATAAACTCTGAAGGTTTTTCCGGCGGAATTCCGCTCAAGCTGTCTTGCATACATGGAAATAGGAGACATTACTGGAAGCAGCAGAGGAGCATTGATCGAATTCACTGCATTCCCGGGACCGAGTGGAGGAGAGGAGTCTGGATCAAGCCATCAACATTCTAGTGCCCTGAAACACTGGCCCTATGGTGAGAGGCTAGGGAGTACTAGTTGGGGATTCTTTGCGGTTGCACCCACCTGCTGTTTTTTCTTAAATATCAACTTCAAGTTTCCATACCCACACACTGTGATATAGACGGGAAACATGGGACGTCGGTGGGATTGATGGACACTTATGCATTACCAACATTTCTACCTCATTTGTATGGACATTATGGATTAATATCATCAATATTATTAATACCTTGAACTTTCATTTATCCATGGGACTCTTCATGGAATCATAGTCACTCCCACATACTCTGTATTTGATAGACTATATGCACTTTATGTATTCTTGCACCTTTTAATATATGCACTTTTGTTATTTTTGCACTTTAATATGTAATATATTTCCTATTATTATTCACTGTTTCATGCACTTTAGCGCATTGCGCACGTTATTGCTCATATTTATTTATGTCTATGTTTTTATTTTAAACAATTTGTTATTTATTCTTGTATTGCCACGGTTTAGTGCAAAATCATTCATTCCTTTATTTGTCTTGCATACACATTGTGACAACAAAGTCCGACCTCCAAGAATGCGGCAATGTACAACACGTACAAAGGGACTAGAAAACTGAATTTCAATAGCCAGTAGTCAATATCTTCCGTCTCGTACTTGCTTCAGAGCAAGCATCGTTTTTGGTGCGTCGGGACAGCATACAGATGAGCGTTTTTTCCGATAGTAATTTTTTCCGTCTGAAAAATATAGAACATGTTCTCTATTTAAGTCCGTCTGAATTTTCGAGGGAAAAAGTCAGATGGGGCATACACACGGTCGGAATATACGATGAAAAGCTCCCATCGGACTCTTTCTGTCGGAAATTCCACTCGTGTGTATGCGGCATTAGAGTCTGTTTAATATACCATTAAAAAGTGTTTCGTTATATCTGTGGGATAATTGTAAAACAATAAAAAAAAAACTACTTTCTGTAATAAAACATATCCAATAAAATCAAATTTCTTTATAAAATTAGGCCAAAATGTATTCTGCTACATATTGCAAGTGCTGGCAGTGATCAGGTCTGATCCTGCTAACACTGCATTTTTCGGGGACACTGGTATAGTTCTGAGTGTGAGATACTGATCCATACTACTATACTAGTAATGGTGATGATCAGCAACTTATAGTCTGACTGTGATAGTGAGGCGACCAATTGGGCGCTAACTGACACTGGCTGGGAGGGGCACTTATTAACACTGACCCTGCTAGTGACACTAATTGTCACGTACCTTAGTTGGAAGACGAGTTGCCGAGAGGGCTTCCCTTGCAGCTCTGGTCCGAGCACCGCTGAATGTGGTGACAAAGGTACATTGCTTAAAGAAGCATGGATGCCGATAGCTTGGCAGTTGGTAATAGCCACAGACAGAGAAGTAGTCAAGGTGAGCCAGGGTCATATATGGTGAGGAGCAGCGTGGCCAGGAGGCAGATTAAAGATGGTACCAGGGAAGCAGGCAGAGCAAGGTCCAGCAGCAGGCCGAGGTCAGCACCAGGGAAGAAGGCAGAAAATAGTCAGAGGCAAGCCAAGGTTAGTATCCAAAATCCACAGAGCAAGGAATGAGCTGGGTCAGCAACAGAGGATTAATCAACAAAAGCAGGAACACAGGACATAAGAAATCTGAAGAACACTCAGCGATAAGCACACACTAGGGTTTCCTTTAAATAGGCAGCTTGGCGCCTATGAGCGTGGACATGTGCGCTGATGCGCTGGTGCACACAGATGCTGGATACTAGTCTGCTCATCTGTGTGCTGGTACATGTGGACAAGCATTAGCTGTATAGGAATGAGCAATAGCTGCATGGGAATGAACATTAGCTGTGCAAAAATGAGCATTAGCCTTAGCTGTGCGAGTATTGGTCCCCTGACACTAATACAATGATCAGTGATAACACTGTACACTATACATTGTACTAATGAGACTCTCTGGGTAACAGGAGTGATCAAGTGGGCAATCGAGGGGTTAATTGTGTGCCTAACATGTGTATACAAGTGTATGTGTGCAGATTTTACTCACAGATTATCTGGCTGGGTCTCTCATTGCTTTCAGTTCTAAATGGTAACTGATAGCAGGGAGAAATACAGCCAGATCTAAGTGTTGTGTTCACAAACACACTGATCTCTTTGCTGTGATTGGTCACACCCGATTAGCCAGTATACAGCCAAAATGATTAGCTGTAACCTGCTGACAAACTTGTGCTATGTCCAATCACAGCACAGATCAGCAGGGGATGCGCACGCCTCTAAAGCAGGAAGTTCAGGAAATGCCTGGGTGAGCCCCCCACCAGTACTACGGCAAGTATTGATGGTGATATAAATAATCTGGTTCCCTGGCAGTCAGCTTCTAAGCCCCCAAGGATTTCCATGGTCTCTTTTGCTTGTAGTGTAATGTATCAAAAATGGAAATTAAAGCACCACACCACAGCTAAGAGGTCCAGATACAACTTTATTCCAAAAAAAGTCATGATAACAAGTATCCAATGCAATTTGGGGTCCAATCTAAAACCAAGAACAAAAATGCATATATTACACCATACCATACTGTATCTGTGGAGATCACTCTAGCACAGGACCATAGTAAACACCCCTTCTTCACTTTTCTATAACATGAGGGGTGTTCTGTAGTCCTCAGACAACCATTGATGTGAGTGAATGGGCAGGTGATGTCAGTGGTTGGTAAAGACACAGCAGGTGTAAGCAACCACTGCTTCCTTAGCAACCATTGGCAGCTGGAATCTGTCAATTTCATCCATGTGTGTTCAGTGTTCATACAATCATCCAAACACTAAGTTCATCCCTAATAAACACGTTAATAATGGGGGAAAGAAGGAACCAGGGAAAGCAAAGTATAAGCAAATTAAACGTCAGCTTTAGCCTTTCCCTGTCCGTGCTATAGGCGAATAACGGCTACAGCGCGGACCTACTTTGCCGGGAGGGCGTCCATAAACGTCCTCCTGTGCTCGAGCGGCCTGTGTGCCTCCTGCAGGGCCACACAGCATGCTCTGTGATCAGTGATTGGCTGATCACAGATCGGAGTAAGGGGTCGATCCTGACCCATTACCACATGATCAGCTGTCAGCCAATGACAGCTGATCATGTGATGTAAACAGAGCCGGTAATCGGCTATTTTTTCTCCTTACGCTGGTAGCGTGAGGAGGAAAAAAAAAAGCCGATCACCGGCGGCTGTGAGAGGGACATCAGTCCCAATCGTGGCAAGCCTCTACAGAGGCTTCTGTGCCCACCTGTGCCACCTACCAGTGCACAAAAGCGCCACCTACCAGTGCCCACAGTACCAACCATCAGTGCCCACAGTGTCATCTATCAGTGCCCACAGTGTCACCTATCAGTGCCCACAGTGCCACCTATAAATGTCATCAATCAGTGCCTCATCACCAGTGCTGCCTATCATTACCACCTACCAGTGCCCATCAGTGCCACATGCCAGTGCCCATCAGTGCCACCTATCTGTGCCCATCAGTGACATATATCAGTGCCACCCATCAGTGCCACTCATCAATGCCACCCCGCAGTGCCACTCATCAGTGCCACCCATCAGTGCCGTCTCAACAGTGCCCATCAGTGCCTATCAGTGTCACCTTATCTGTGCCTATCAGTGTCACCTTATATGTGCCTATCAGTGCAGCCTATCAGTGCCCATCAGTGCAGCCCATCAGTGCCCATCAGTTCAGCCTCATCAGTGAATATCAATGAAGGAGAAAAATGACCTGTTTGCAAAATTTTATAACAAACTATGAAACATGTTTTTCTTTTGTCTTTTTTTGTCTTTTTAGCAAAAAATAAAAACCCAAGTGGTGATTAAATACCACCAAAAGAAAGCTCCATTTGTGTGAAAAAAATGATAAAAATCTCATTTGAGTACAGTGTAGCATGATGGCGCAATTGTCGTTCAAAGTGAGACCGCGCTGAAAGCTAAAAATAGGTCTGGGCAGGAGGGGGGTTTAAGTGCCCAGTAAGCAAGTGGTTAAGTAAGCAAATATAAAAAGGCATCACAATTATAAGATAATATGGACACATATTCTTGCCTTTGTGACCGCATGTTGTTAATCCACAGAGAGTCTGATGGCCCAAATCTTTAGTTTTTTGGTATACTTACTTTGCCTTTTCCTCTTAAAGGTTATTTTGTATTCAAGAAAAACGAGCTAAATCCTTCCTTTATTAATGACAAATTAAATGAGAAAGACGCATGGAATAATAAGAATGACTTTCCCCCCCAAGAGGCTTAACGATAACCTCTTCATTAAAAAACTCATCATTGTCCTCGTTCAAACTAATTCAGTTTTTTTTTTTTTCTTCTCTCCCTCTCTTTTTGAAATGTGATAACAAGGACACGTCGGCGAGAAGGGAAATACAACGTTGCAACAACAATCGCAGCTTCATAAAAAGGACTTTGCCAATAATCTGGTATCATTGTCATATTTTACAATTGCTCCGCTCACAATAGCACGAGCTCACTACACCGCTGGATCCAATCAGGCTAAGCTGACGACCCCATCGATTTCTGAAGACTTATGTGTTTGTTTAATAAGAAAAATGTAAGCAGTGAAAGAACCTGATCATTTTAAAGATTGTATTTACTTTCTTGAAAAGCCAAACTGAATTATGATTAATAGGAAGACTAGCATAGGTTGAATGCAGAATGGGATTTCGGCGTGGAGAGCGTGCCAAGTCCTTCGCTGAAGGAATGAATAGCTTAGCATTAACATGACAAAATATTTTCTCAGCGCGCTAGTGGTTTTGTTTTTACGTTCATTTGTAGACAAACCCTTCGAAGTGTTGGCAGGATAATTGGATGGCTGTGCAAATTCCAAGGCAGCGCTGCCAGACTGAGGCTCCCTTAATGCAGTCTGTGGTGCGGTCTCTAAATAAGCCAGATATTACAAAGGATGGCACCATGGGGAGTCCATTTTGTTTTACTATAATGCATCCTTAAATAATATAATTTAGCCAAACACACCACTAAATGATGCCTCGGCTCACTTCTGTTTTTCCTTCGCTGCATACAATTTGCCTTTGAAAAATAAAGCATTGGACCTGTTGAGGAACAAGTAAGAAAACCAAAAAAAAAACTTGGCATAAAAAAGTTCTATAAATTATACCATCAGGTTATGCTGCTCGTAGACTAATAAAAGTTTTAGGAGTTGTGCTGGTTGTAGACTAAACAATGCTCATTGAGTTATCCTAGTTGTAGATTAAACAAAGCCCACTGAGTTAAGCTGGTTGTAAAGCCAATTGAGTTATGCTGGTTGTAGACCGATACCATTTCTATATTTTGGTTATAGCCAAAACAAAGCCCATTGAATTATACTGGAAAAAACGTTCTGTGAGCTATGCTAGTTTAAGACTATTTAGTCCATTAAGTTATGCTGGTTGTAGACTAATAAAAGTTCTATGAGTTATGCTGGTTGTAGACAAAATGAAACCCATAGAGTTATGCTTGTTTTAGACTAAACAAGGCCCAATGAGTTTTGCTGGTTGTAGACTAATAACATTTCTATGAGTTATACTGGTTGTAGACTAAACAAAGCCCATTGAATTATGCTGGATTTAGACTTAACAAAGCCCACTGAAATATGCTGGATTTAGATTCAGTAAAGACCATTAAGTCATGCAGGTTGTAGATTCAATAAAGCTGGTTACGCTGGTTGTTAACTAATAAAAGTTCTATGACTAATGCTGGCTGTAACCTAAACAAAGCCCATTGAGTTATGCTGGTTGTAGAGTAATAACTGTTCTATGAGTTATACTGGTTGTAGCCTAAACAATGCCAATTGAGTTATCCTAGTTGTAGATTACACAAAGCTCATTGAATTATGCTGGATTTAGACTTAACAAAGCCCATTGAGTTATGCTGGTTGTAGAGTAATAACAGTTCTATGAGTTATCCTAGTTGTAGATTAAACAAAGCTCATTGAATTATTCTGGTTGTAGATTCAGTAAAGCCCATTACAGACCAGTTAGCCTAACATAAATAGTATGTAAGCTCTTGGAGGGGATGATAAGGCACTATATACAAGGTTTTAGTAACGAGAACGGTATCATTAGCAGTAATTAGCATGGAGTCATGAAGAATCGTTCCTGCCAAACCAATCTATTAACCTTTTATGAGGAGGTGAGTTGCCATCTAGATAAAGGAAGGCCCGTAGATGTGGTGTATTTGGATTTTGCAAAAACATTTGACACAGTTCCCCATAAACGTTTACTGTACAAAATAAGGTCTGTTGGCATGGACCATAGGGTGAGTGCATGGATTGGAAACTGGCTACAAGGGAGAGTTCAGAGGGTGGTGATAAATGGGGAGTACTTGGAATGGTCAGGGGTGGGTAGTAGGGTCCCCCAGGGTTCTGTGCTGGGACCAATCCTATTTAATTTGTTCATAAAAGACCTGGAGAATGGGGTAAACAGTTCAATCTCTGTATTTGCGGATGATACTAAGCTAAGCGGGGCAATAACTTCTCCGCAGGATGTGGAAACCTTGCAAGAAGATCTGAACAAATTAATGGGGTGGGCAACTACATGGCAAATGAGGTTTAATGTAGAAAAATGTAAAATAATGCATTTGGGTGGCAAAAATATGAATGCGATCTATACACTGGGGGGGGGGGGGGGGGGGGGGAGAATCTCTGGGGGAATCTAGGATGGAAAAGGACCTGGGGGTCCTAGTAGATGATAGGCTCAGTAATGGCATGCAATGCCAAGCTGCTGCTAACAAAGCAAACAGAATATTGGCATGCATTAAAAAGGGAATCAAGAGATAAAACGATGATTCTCCCGCTCTACAAGACTCTGGTCCGGCCACACCTGGAGTTTGCTGTCCAGTTCTGGGCACCAGTCCTCAGGAAGGATGTACTGTAAATAGAGCGAGTACAAAGAAGGGCAAGAAAGCTAATAAAGGGTCTGGAGGATATTAGTTGCGAGCACTGAACTTATTCTCTCTGGAAAAGAGATGCTTGAGACGGGGTTTGATTTCAAAATTCCACAAGGATGTGAAATTCCCTTCCACAGGCGATGGTCTCAGCGGGGAGTATCGATAGTTTCAAAAAACTAGTAGATAAGCACCTGAACGGCCACAACATACAGGGATATACAATGTAATACTGACATATAATCACACACATAGGTCTTTTTTCAACCTCACCTACTATGTAACTATGTAACTATGTTATGCTGGTTGTTAACTAATAAAAGTTCTATGAGTTATGCTGGTTGTAGACAAAATGAAGGCCTCTGAGTTATGTTTGTTTTAGACTAAACAAAGCCCAATGAGTTATGCTGGTTGTAGACTAATAAAAGTTCTACGAGTTATACTGGCTGTAGACAAAATGGAGCCCATTGGGTTATGTTGTTTTTTAACTAAACTAAGCCCACTGAGTTATGCTGGTTGTAGACTAATAAAAGCTCTGTGAATTATGATGGCTGTAGACAAAATGAAGCCCATTCAGTTATGGTTGTTTTAGACTATAGACTAAACAAAGCCCATTGAGTTATGCTGGTTGTAGACTAAACAAAGCCCATTGAGTGAGGCTCGGTTTCCACTATTGCAACCCCAAAGTCGCACGATTTCACTGAAATTTTTTGCCGAGATTTTACCACAATTTTTTGCCACGACTTGAAGAACCTCAAGTCGCAGGCACTACTTTGAAGTCGCACAGATATGAACGGTACTCATTGGAAATCATGGGGTACGACTTGTCATGTGACTTTGCAGTCCCAAGTCCCATGAAAAGTCGCACTAGTGGAAACCGAGCCTTATGCTGGTTGTAGACTAAACAAAGCCCATTGAGTTATGCTGGTTATAGACTATCAAAAGTTCTATGAGCTATACTGGCTGTAGATAAAATGAAGCCCATTGAATAATGTTGGTTGTTGACTAATAAAAGTTCCATGAGTTATGTTGGTTGTGAACTAAATGAAGGCTGGTTGTAGACCAATTGACTAAACAAAGCCAATTGAGTTATGCTGGTCGTAGTCTAATAAATGTTCTATGAGTTATACTTGCTGCAGACAAAATTAAGCCCATTGAGTTATGCTGGTGGTAGACTAAACAAAGCAGATTGAGTTATGCTGGTTGTTGACTAGTAAAAGTTCTATGAGTTATGCTGGCTGTAGACTAAACAAAGCCATTTCAGTTATGCCGGTTATAATTGACAGAGTACTGACGAGAAACTGTTTTGAAGGATCGATCACGCAGAGAGGAGGAGCCTGCAAAAGTGATAAATAAGATAACTAAACTTCCTCTAAATGCCTGTAAATGCCAATGTCTGCATGGGCACATAGGGGGGGTTTGCTAACAATGGTGCACACAGAATCTGGTACAGCTGTTCGTAGTAACTAATTATATTTCAACTTTAGACAATAAAACCTGGAAGCTGATTGGCTACTATGCACGGCTGCACCAGATTCTGTGTGCACCAGTTTTAGTAAATCTCTCCCATAGGGTAACATAGAGGGACATGTCAAATGCCTGTAACATGGGAATTGTTCAGCTGTAGTATGCATGAAGCCTAAAATATGAATTAGTTATACTTAGGGTTCCTTTTTGTTCCCAATCCTTCTATGGCAATGATTTGATTTATTCTAATCCCAGCGGTTGAAAGATTTTTTTTCAGCCTAAAACCTTCTTTGGCACCAGACAACTGTGCCATCAAACCGATATCAGAACCAAATAGGATTGTAGCTTAACTAGACTCAAGCTGTTTATCTAGCCCAGACAATGTGCATTTACAAATAACTTCCAAGTCCTTATTTCTTTAATAGACTCAACAAACAACTGAGGACATAAATAAATCCTTACCACAGAGGTGCGAATATAAGAAAGGATCATTTGAGGTGGAGGCTTCCTAACATCTTCTCCTTAATGTTTTATTTTTTAGTGGATGATCATTAACCTTTTGTATACTTTTTTTTCTCTGCTAGTGACAGAAATTATTTAGGAAATCTCTCTCTCTCTCTGATTTTAAAATAAGAATATAGTGCTAACCTCACAGGAGCATATGATTTTGATTGGTTCTTTCCCGAAAGTTAGTGCAGAGGCAGCCAGGCACACAGCAGTATGGGAAGACGGGTGTCATGGGATACCCCAAGAACATTAAATAGCAGGAGGACACTTTCACTTTGAGCAAAGGGCAGGAAAGGTAGCTTAAACAATGTTTTTGTGAAAGCGAAGGGGTGGGGGTCAGCTATCCCAGGCCAACTGAAAGCAGTCACAAGGGGCCTTCTGAAGAAAAGAGAAACTGCACACAGTCACTAGGGCTTTGAGATAAGGTCGGTACTCACAATACCACAGGATCACCAGATGCCTCTTTACGATATCCACTGGGCATTCTTTAGTGAGAGAGAAACAAGGCTCACAATGCCACAGGAAAGCTGGACACCACCCTCCAACCTTCACCAGGCACACTTCAGCAAGATCTCCAGATCAAGATTCCAGATAAAACCGTTCAAATAGGCACCCTAGCTTTGCTACAGGTGGGACCTCGTTGAGCATACTGCAGCCAGCATTCCAACAAACTGCCCCTAGGGGCAGAGCCCCCTCAGGCTAGGGACTCCTCCTGCAGGACTGAATCCCAGGACCAACCAACTCTTTCTCCAGGCCTTAGACTATGTATAGGCTCTCCAGCCACCTACTGGGCACACCTCCCCAGGGATTGGCTGGGCCCCCATAAATATTTAGACTGTCCTTCTGCCTTTAGTCCCACTGAAATTGCATAACCCTCTAGCTCGGTCTAGGCAGAGAAGAAAGCTAGGGGCTTGGGGATGACGACACTTCCAGGTATGGAGCGGAGAAGGCGGCTTCGCGTTCAGAGCATGCATGCTCCTTCTTTAGGCCTGGAAGAGATGTCATCGACCAAACCCCTAGCGCTCTCCTCTGCCCAGACTGAGCTGCCAGTTCTGGACACCACCTGCACAAGCCACCGCCTGGATATCCAAAGATGCAGGCACATTGGTTCGTCCCTCCGGTTCCTTAGAGCGAGACTGCCATGTCATACAATGTGCTGTTTTTAGGCTTTCCTTTGAGTAGCTGACTTATGATTAAACTGCTTCCATACATACTGCACTTAAAAGTGCTGTGTCTTCTTTCCCCAAATAATCAGACTAGCAGCATGTAAAACAGTGAGCAGGCTAAATCAATCAGCAACTGATCCACTGGCTACAGAACAGCCAGAATAAATGTACCTAGCCTCCTATACTCTAACTAGAAGAGTGCTAAACAAATATTCAGCATTTTCTGGGAAATGTATTTATTAAGCGCAAACCACTGAGTATACCTTGCTCGAGGGAAGGGAAGCAATCAGGCACCAAAATGCATGAAAAAACACACCTAGACTAATATTGGGTAGTGCAGCACAACAAAACACACACTGCATTCACATGCATGGTGTTGGTCCAAAGGGCAGGTGCACTGCTTCATAATGTGCCATTCAGAATGTATGGCAGTACACAATGTACATTTAGTTTTTATATGTGTTTTATTGAGGTGACAAATGCAGCTATTTATTATTGTGACTAATTCAGGTAGCAATAATGTGGGTAAGGCGTTCTATACGGAGGCAGACTGACAAATTCCTGTTGAAATACAGTTTTCACTTTTTACATTAAGAGAACTAGACTATTTGCTGAGTGCTTAAATCGTATGTTCAGCTAGCACCAATTTACATGTATTGATTTCAAGCAACAAAAAAAAAAAAAACTGAATCTCAGAGCATCTAGGTTAATCAATTAACGAGTGTTATAGCTATGCTGACCCTTGTACGACAATACTGCTCAGTAATTTCACTTAAATTAGCAGCAGGCGGATCAATACCCATTTAACTGGCATTATATAGTGTACAATAGTTGCCAGGCAACTGCTGAGCGCCTACACAAACCCCCAGCTCAGCTCTTGTTGTGGGCTATTTAGGAATGTCCATGCTGTATCCTCCTGTCATTCATTGTTTCCCTGCCGCAACGCTGAGCGAATGTGTCGGTAGTGGCAGCTTCCTAACCCAGCTGTCTGCTGGAATGTTACTGTGTTATAAGGAGGTTAATAGGCTTCAAGTTTTACTTCATCTATCGATTGCCGAACTGCACGGTTTAAGAGAAATAAAGAAAGGACAGTATTTGCCCATGTTCTATCGGCATCGGATCGGTATTTATAGGGTCTTAGGAAGTAACTCATTAACGACTGGCCAATGTATTTCTAATCCAAGAAATTGCTTCAATTCCTAGTGAGGTTAACACTCTTATGCCCCGTGCACACGGTCGGATTTTCAGACGGAAAATGTCCTATCGGGCAATGTTGTCGGAAATTCCGACCGTGTGTAGGCTTCATTGGACTTTTTCCTCCAGTTTTATCTCCTGCTCTCAAATTTTCCGATAACAAAGTCCTATCGGACTTTTTCCGATCGTGTGTAGCGAATTCTGACAGACAAAGTGCCACGCATGCTCAGATCACATTACAAGACCAAAGCTATTGGCTACTAGCCTCTACGTAGTCCCGTCGTAGGCAACAAACGCCACCACGTTCAGAATGATTGGATTTTCCGACAACTTTGTCCGACCGTGTGTATGCAACACCAGTGTCGGACAAAATCCGGCGGAAAAAATCCGATGGATTTTGTGGTCGGATTTTCCGACCGTGTGTACGGGGCTTTACAATATCCATCGTATCTCAGTGTTGGCTGGTCTTGGGTTTAATGTCTGTCCATCTTTGGTTCGTTGAGTCTCCTTATGCTTCCAAAAATGTAGAGACACCCTCAAACCCCAGGTGGAAAACCCCATAATTAAGACAGATACCAAATATATCAGACAATTGTTATTTATTATATTTGCCCATGTTCTATTGCCATTGGATCAGTTTTTATAAAGGGTCTACTCCTTAAGAACTGGCTAATGTGTTGCTAAGCCAGGATGCCTTGGGAAAAATAGTTTCAACTTTTATAGTGTGCTTAATAATTTGGCTTGTCTTGGGTCTAATGTCTGTCCACATTTGATTTGTTGAGTTTCCCTGTCAAGAGATTAATACAGCTCAGGCTCATTCTCGTGCAGCTAATGCTTGTTTTTTTGCACAGCTAATGTTCATTCCCTTTGAAGCTACTACTCATTCCTGTGCAGATAATGCTTGTTCACATGTACCAGCACACAAACGAGCTTAAAGTGGTTGTAAACCCTTACAAACCACTTGGACCTACAGGTAAGCCTAGATTAAGGCTTACCTGTAGGTCAAAGAAATATCTCCTAAACCTACACAGTTTAGGAGATATTTGCCAAAATACAGGCACCGCTGTCTACGGCGCATGCGCACTGAGAAGGCCGCTCTCATAGGCGATATGCCACGAGTGGCGGCTCCCATGCGCATGCGCGGGAGTGATGTCATCGCGGTGCCGTCGAATGACAGTGATGGAGCCGCGAGACCCACCAAGAAGATGGAGGCGCCGTACACAAGAGGACAGCGGTGACTTCGCTGGCTCCTGTGTCAGGTAAGTGACACATAATGGACTACTATGTGATGCATAGTAGTACATTATGCTTTACCTTTGCAGGGAAACAAAGAGGAAGTAAACCCATTAGGGTTTACTTCCTCTTTAAGCTAATATCCAGCATGCACTGGCATGCACATTGCCTCCAAACTGCCTATTTAAAGGATAGCCTGGGGTGGGCTAATTGCTGGATGTTCTTCAGCTTCCCCGTTACCCGTGTTCCTGCTTTTGCTGACTGATCTCTGTTACTTGTTCCTGGCCTTGCTATGTGGATTCTGGATACTGACCTCAGATTGCCTCTGACGGTTCTCTGCCTGCTTCCCTGTTACTGACCTCAGCCTGCTCCTGGACCTTGCTCTGCCTGATTTTCTGGTACTGACCTCGACCTGCTACTGGATCTTGCGCTGCCTGCTTCCTGTCCCCACTGCTGCCTCACCTTGCATGACCCTGGCACTCCTTGACTGCATTTCTGTCCATGGCAATCACCTGCTACCAAGCTACCGGCACCCATGCTTCTTGAGCCTTGTACCTCTGTCACCACATTCAGGGGTGTCCAGACCAGAGCTGCAAGGGAAGCCCTCTTGTCAACTTGGCCTCCAGCCAAGGTACGTGACACTCCCTTTGCTTCCAACAATGTAGAAGCATCTCCAAAATAAATAAGATGGATATCAGACAATTGTTTCAATGATATTTGCCCATGTTGTGTCTGCATCAGAGCAGTTTTTATAAAGGGTCTTAAGAATCAACTCATTATCGATGGCAAATGTGTTGTTAATCCAGGACACCTTACTGAAAATCGCTTTAATTTCCAAAGCACAGTTAACACTTTTGCAATGTTCATAATATTTCAGTGTTGGCTGCTCTAGGGTCTAATGCCTGTTCACAGGTGATTTGTTGAGTCTCCCTTTAATTATGGAAAAGTCAAGCTGTAATCAGGCCAGCCTGTGCCCTGTGCCCGTTTGTTTGATCTGTTTCCCTGGGTGTGTAATATACTGTTGCGTTACTAAACTTCTGGACTTTGACCTCTGCCTGTTTCCTGGATTACTCTCTTTGCCTGACAATTCTACATTATTCTACCAGTCTGTGTATGACCCCGCCTGCCCCGAGCATGCTTCTGGATTCTAACTGTACCTTGCTGTCAGGAATTGTTACCGACCTAGACTGCCTAATTATGCTAATGCCTCAACCCACAGCCAAAGCTCCACTCTGGACCAATCCTTTTATAGGTACTTTACAAAACAAATGTGCCACAGTGACAGTGGACCCAGCTGAGGTGGTCAAGGCTATTTTGCATCAGGGACACTTGCTTGATAGTCATGAAGTGCACCATACTTCTCTGGATACTAAACTGTACTCACTGACTGCTATGATAAAATTCTTGCTGCCCGGGTCCTCTGAATCAGTTCAGACTCCCGCTCCTGCTCCAGCCCAAGCTGCCTCTTCAGTGCATCCCAAACTCCCTCTGCTTGAAAAGTTTGGAGGCAATGATGAAAATTGTAGAGGCTTTCTGAAAATTTTTCCGCCTGCACTTCCGCAGTAACCCTGAGACATTCAGCACAGCTTCTGCCAAAGTGACTTTGTAATCTCCCTTTTTAAAGGGAAGGCATGGGTCTCTCCTTACCTGGAACGCAATAATTCTTGCTGCAGTAACACAATAATAATGCTACAGAATGCGGATACATTCTGACGTCTTTTCAGACTGTTTTTGAGAAACCTGGCAGGGATTCAGCTGCTGAATGGCTCACTCTTGGACATACAGTAAGATACCAGAACTGTCCCACAATATGTTGTTAAGTTTCGTACACTGGCTGCTGAGAAAAAATTGTATTCTGGTGCTCTTTGTGCAGCTTTCCTCAGAGGTCTCACAGATCGCATCAAAAATTAACTGGTGTATAAAGATCTTCTAGATGACCTTGAAATGTTCATAGAGCTGTCTGTATGTCTGGACGTCATCTATCATGAAAGGTGTCAGGAGAAGTTACAGAGTCGCAAGCTACCTTGGCCAGTTTACCATTCAGCTCCCAACTTCCAAACACTGTCTAAACCTGAATCTTCTGGTGAATCCATGACATCTGTAGAGCCCATGTCCACCTGACTGAAGCAGAGTGACAAAGGAGATGCTCATTGGGCCTTTGTCTGTATTGTGGACTGAAAGGACACATGTTATGCACTTGCACTACCCATCCATTAAAAAGGGAGGGTATAACCCATGTTAGAGGAACTCTGTATTCTGTGAGGCTCCTGTGGATTCTGGAGCAGTGGGTATATTCCTGGATCATACTTTTGGCAAGAAGAACAACATTCCCTTTGTTCCCAAATGAAGACCTTTGAGTATAACCACTTGACTCTCCATTCCTGCCTATAAACCTTTGATTATCATGGTTGCAACAATACAACCCTTCGTTTGACTGGCTAAATGGGTAATTAAAACCCTGAGTCTTAGAACTGTATACTTCATCTCATAAAAACATCTCACACTCTATTGGCTTCCGTGACTATACCTCCCACCTTGCCTCAGGAATACCATGACTTTGTGGATGCCTTTTGCAAAAAAAAGTGGAGGTACTACCCCCAGACCATTCCTTTGACTGTGCAATTAACCTGATCCCGGTGGTGCCTTTACCTAAGGTAAAGACATGTCCATTGTCGCAGCCAGAACAAAAGTCTGTGGAAGAATATATTTAGAACAACTTGGAGACAGGCTTTGTCCATTCCTATTCTTCTCCAGTCTCCTTAAAAAAAAAAGATGGTGGTCAACGTCCATGTATCGATTATCATGGTCTAAACCAGATCACCATAACGGACACTTGCCCTTTGCCCCTCGTTCTAGACTTACTTGGCCTTCTTACAGGAGCCATCAATGTTACCAAGTTGGATCTTCGGGGGGCCTATAACCTGATACATATTAGAGAGGGTGACGAGTGGAAGACAGCTTTCAACACTCGCAATGGACACTATGAGTACCTAGTTATGCCATTTGGACTTTGCAACGCTCATGTATCAGCTGTTCCATGGCTTCAGGAATACGTTTGTGATAATTTACCTTGATGACATCTTAATCTTTTCTAACACTCACCTGGAACACATTTCACTTGAAATTAAACTACTACTACTACATGTATGTGCGAATAACCTCTATGCAAAAATTAAAAAGTGTATTTTTCAGTTTTCACCAAGACCGCCTACTGTTTCTGGGTTATATCATAAGCCCTGGCGGTTTCCAAATGGACCTGAAAAAGTTTGCTGCTGTCCTGCAATGGCCACAACCTAACACTTTGAGAGGGCTACAAAGTTTTTTTTTAGGATTTGCCAATTACTACAGACACTTCATCAAAAGCGTTACCACTATTGCCATCTCCCTTACTGCTATGACCAAAAAGGGGGAAAGGAAAAGTTCAGCCAGGCTCCAACCCTTCAGCATCCAGTGCAGGCTGGTGCAGTGCTGTCTCAAATGCAACTTAAACAGGTAAAATTCACCCAGTAGCATTTTTCTCTAAAAAGTTTTCTCCTGCCAAGGTTAACTATGATGTTGGGAACAGAGAACTGATGGGTCACAAACACCTGTTGTATCTCTAGACAGCTAAATGTTTAAATTCACATCAAGCTTTTTCCATTTCAATTTTATTCTCTTATATGTTCCAGGACACAAGAACAAGAAAGCTAATGCATTTTCCAGATCAATTGAAACTACTAAATTAGTCCAACCCACTGAACAGTACATAAACCCATCACATAAAATTGTGGCACAAATCCTTACAGCCTTTCTACACCAATTACAGGAATCCCAGAATTGTAATCTGAGAATTTGAAAGTTCTATCTGGCCGTCTGTTTGTAGCCCCTAGTCTCAGGAAAACAGTACTCCTTTGATGATGGAGTGTTGTCTGGCCATCCTGGAGTCATGATCACTCGACTAAAGACTTTGGAACATCATATTTGGTGGCCAGGTATGAAAAAGGATGTTTTCTATTATGTAGCCACCTTTCCAACCTGTGCTGCTAAAAAAACTCCATGCACACTACCTACTCGCCTGGTACAACCGTCCACCACACCTCGACAGCCTTGGAGCCATTTGACCATGGATTTTATCACGGATCTACACAAATCTCCTAGAATGACTGGAAAATGTGTCACCGCTTCTGTAAAATTACTAATTTTGTACCACTTCCTAGACTACCTCATCTTAAATCATTTAATAAAATATCATGGCATACCTACCAGTATCATGTCTGACCAGGGTTCTCAGTTCACTTTCCGGTTCTGGAGAGCCTTGTGTAAGAAGCTTGGGGTAACAGTGTCTCTTTCCACCTCATACCACCCACAAACTTATAGACAAACCAAACGCATAAATCAGAGCTTCAGGACCCACAACCCTCAACAGACAATACACTACATCAACACACTACATTCTAACTGGTCTGAATATCTTCCTTTGGCTGAATTAGCCATCAACTCCCGTTGGCACAATGCCCTTTATAACTCGCCTTTTTAAGCAGCTCTAAGCTACCACCCACAGACCTTCCCTTTATTGCAATCTTCCTCTGGTGTACCAGCAGCAGATCAACGAGCAAAAAATATATTGCTACACTGGAAAAAAATCTGCTTGCTTTTACGAAGGGCAGCTGGAAAATATAAGCTTTTCTCCAAGAGGAAAAGGCATTGTATACCTCCGTATGCAGTGGGAGACAATGTTTGTCTCTCTGCTAAGTACATAAAACTGAAGCAACCTTCTACCAATTACATTAATTCTACATTAATCTGCCAGTCTGTGTATGACCCTGCCTGCCTCCAACCACACTTCTGGATTCTAACTTTGTACCTTGCTGTCAAGATTTGTTGCTGACCTGGCCTGCCTGACTACGCTAACGCCTCAACCCCCAGCCAAAGTTCCACTCTGGACTAAACCTTTAACAGGTACCTTACAGACAGATCCCTTGATCAGCAGCTTGTTTGTATTAAAAGGGACGGGGGTTGGGATGGTGGCTGATGTCATTGACCAAAGATAGACATAACCAGTAATGGGCATTGCCATATTTTGTCATTGGTGCCAGTCACCAGTCCTGCACCTTTGTTTACACTCATCATCCATCCCAGAATTCAGGGCTGTTAGCCAAATAGGCTGGGCAAGGGTGCGTCACCAATTGTTAGGATGCCAGTTGTCACTGGCTATTTGGTGATCAGGAGCCCTGAGCAGTAAGTTGTCATACTTACAACCAGTAGTAATTCCACTGCTAAATGTATGACTTACTACTGCAGCTGGAGGTTCAGGTCAGCGGGCAAACATTCCATTTTGTTTAACTGTTCACTGAATGGGTTTGGACCAAACTTAAAATTACATCCCTATTCCTTTCCTCCATATTTATATCCTTCCTTTCCCTTTTTGTTCTTATGTGCCATATTGTTCTGTATGTCTCTCTCTCTCTCTCTCTCTCCCGCTTTTAAACTCTCAATTTAATTTGTTTCTTCTTTTCTTACCTTCATCCTTCCTTTCTTTCATCTCTTGCTCTCACTATCACATCTCCCCCTCTTTCTCTCTTTCTTTCTCTATAGGTCCCAGTTTACCACTATCAGCAGATTATAACCGTGTGGCCCTTGTTCTGCACCATCTGCTGTGAATTGCTTTTATGAGATGACCCTCGTTCAGAGCAATACAATCCATTTATCAAATTATGTTAAATGTTTTCTCGCCAGAACAATATCTAACTAGACTTAGGCTATATTTTTTGTTTGAGATGTAATCAATATAATTGAATCTGTGGGGGTCTGTTTACAGTTAGCCAATATCTAGAGATCAGTGAAATGAGGCAGAAAAAAAATCTGAACTTTGTACAAATGTTCTGATATTGAATACTTTAAATTCGATACACATCTCTTTAACTAGCTATACAGAGAGAAAGATTGATGTATGGAATCATTGAAATCACTGAATCGTGAAAATGTTGTCCAGTGGATTTCAGTGGGGGTGTTCACTGCATATCAGATATAAAAGGGATCTGTCAAGGCTGTGAGCATTCAGGGGAAACTCCAGACAGTCGTTAAAAGCTATTATTTAATAAATCAGGTTACCTGGCCCCATGATCTTGGTGTTGCATGCTTTGGCAAGATGGCCCACATGCTATTGGCACTAAGGCTTCTGAAACATAGATGGGCATCTATCAGAATAGGGGTTAATTGGAGCTTAGCTATGGGTTAGGATTTGTTTTAAGTGTTCAGCAGTTCATATATGTTACGCAGATGGTAAGCTTCAATAAAGACACCAGTCCATTCAGTTCAACCTGAGTGTGTGTGTGTGTGTGTGTGTTCGTGTGTGTCTACTGTTTTCCATAACCCTTTACATTGCATTCGCTAAGAAACACATGTCAATTCTTTTTTAATCTACACTCCACGGTCCTTACTGCACTCACAGTAAAAAAAATGCTTCTCATCCCTCTTCATTGTATGACCACCTGTCTTCCTTAGATACCTTAGGTTAAATTGGTTTCTCCCAATGCTGATGTCATCATTTAAAGATTTGTATATCGGATCATATCCCCTCTTAAGCATCTCTTCTCTAGGAAGAATAGGTTTAAGGTTTGTAATCGTGCCTTATAACGGAGGTCCTCCAGCCCCCATAGTAGCTTTGCTGTTCTTCTCTGCACTCTCTCCAGTTCAAGCATATCCTATCTGAGGTTTGTTGACCAGAACTGGACCATATGCTTAAGATTTACCTGAACCAGCAATTTGTAAAATTACAGTTTTGTCTCTTGAGTAGATACCCTTTTTAATGCATGTTAATAGTGTGCTGGCCTTGCTTGCTGCAGCTTGGCATTGCATGTTATTGGTGTCAGGGCTGGGCTTAGCCCTTCCTTCTCTGAGCTGGCTGCTCAGCTGTCGGCTAATTGCCAGCTCCTATCTCTCCACAGTTACACACCTGTTGATGATATCCTGCTCGTCAGTCCTGCCTACTTAAGCCATTCAGCCCAGGGGATCTCTGCCTTCGCCTTGGTCAACATCACAGAGACTACCTCCTGCGTTCCTGTTAAATACTTGCTTGGCTGACATCCCTTCTGGCTCCAGATCCTGTTTGCTGTTCCACTACACTGATCCCTGACTTTCTGGCTTGGCTGACAATTTATTCCGGTTACCAAACTTTGGTTATGTTTTGACTACGTTTGTTCTACTTACATTTATCATTAAACAAGTTTGATTTAACTGTACTTCTGTCTCGGTCTGATTCATGGTTTCTGACAATTGGTGAGTCTGCAATCTACTAAAACCCCCAAATCCTTTCCATCTTCAATTCCCCCATAGAATCTCCCCCTAACAAGTAACTTGAATTCATATTTTTAGCTCCCGAGTGCATTACTTCACACTTTTTTTATTTATTTTTTTACTTTAAACTTTTCAATAATAAACTTTATCTACCATTTAGCAAATATGTGTGATGATTATTTTAAGCCATTAGACTTCTATCCCCAACTTGCATGTGCTTTCATTGGTGACACCAATGGTTGCTTTGGCAAGAAACAATTTTAATAGCTTACTAAGTTAGTCTCTAGTGTTTTAGAAGTTAAGAGAGGTTGGATTTAATTGTTATGAGGTCATTTTATGTTGGGTTGGGTGCTAAGGGATGGGGGTTCCTATTACGGGCTGGGTTAAGTGTTGAGGAACAAATTAATGGGTAGGTGTTAGGTGCAGATGTTCTGCTAGTCTTGGGCAGCAAGGACCCCTGCCCAAGGTTTCTCCAAAAGGTGTACAGGTGTCTGCAACACCAACTGTATATTCATTAATGATTCTGTGGCTTAGCTTTACTACTATGTTGGCATCTCAAAAGTGCTGCCCACAGCTCTGAAGGGGGCCTCTGCATTATGACCATGTAACCTAGCGCAACAAAAAAAATTGTCAGAGAGGGTCCATACTGCATTTATTTCACTTATACCTCTAAGGCCTTAAAGTAGTCAGAGGCATAATAGGCAGTGGACACTGTAAGCAAACAGAATGCGAGGAGTCAGCATTCAAAAAGTTAATCAAAGCTCATTTACTTTGAAGAATACTAAGACAGCAACAGGATTGACATATTAAAGACATACTGTAGTACAGGAGACCTTTAATAGCCCCCCCCCCCCTGTTGCACCTTGAGAAAAGGGGACCAGAGAGACATGACATCCAAAGAAGACCACAGCATGCTTATCAAGATGACGCAATTGACAAGAACAATGTCTTATCATTGGTGACTCTTGTCAATGGTGTCATCTCCATAAACATTGTGTAGACTGTAGTCTGTGGATGTTGAACAGCCTGCACCCCTCTTTTGTCAAGAACTCAATGATGGCATGTTGCTCCTGCTTGGAATCCATTGTTTACCTGCGTTAAAAAAAGATTAAAAAGAGTTATTATAGAGGAAGAGTTACTCTACCAACATATGAAATTTGAACAATTTATGTAAGTTAATAAAAAAAAAGTTATGTCCACTTTTGAAATTACTTTTGTTACAGTCCATGTACTAACATTCTCCATTTTTATAGTCGTATCTCCACTTCCAGTTTCAGTAGCTGTGCAGGGTCACTAAAGTTAACTGTACAGTTCACTAGATAGAGAAGAATAATGCTGCGTACACACAATCTGACTTTCCAACGGGAAATGTTGGATGTGAGCTTGTTGGCTGAAGGTCTGACCGTGTGTATGCTCCATCGAACATTTGTTGTCGGACTTTCCGCCAACAAAACTTTGTTGTCAAACTTTCCGCACTGGCTATTGAACTTCCTTTTTATCGGCTTGTTGTATGTCTTGTACGTCACCACGTTCCCACATTCATTCGTAATTGTTGGCCAACATTTGTGTGACCGTGTGTATGCAAGACAAGTTGGAGCCAACAACCTTCGAACAAAAATCCACAGTTTTGTTGTCGGAAAGTCCGATTGTGTGTACGGGGCATTAGAGTCCATGCACTGAGTAGTCAGTAAAGGTTTTCTGGTGTGCCTCCTCGCTTCCACTGCAATACAGGTGTAAGAGCACTGGTGCTAAGTTACTCAGTTTTGCAAGCACAAAGCACAGGACAGGGGGGACAAGAAACAACATTTTAATGGATAGAAGAAGGTATTTCAAGAGACTTCCAAGGGACACCTGCCTTTAAGGCAAAGTGCCTCCTCATAGACATACTTTAAATATAGCAAGGTATACTCACCAATCTACATTCTCTTACATAACCTACCTGTTGTAAGAGTCCACACTGGAAAAACTCTGGGGTTGGATGGTGTTGTTATTCACATGGATGGATGATGCCATTGGCCCGCTTTCCCATATGACGGTGTTTGTTCCTGGAGATTGGTTGCTGAGACTGGAACACTATTACATGGGGAAGGTCACATGTTTCTCCATACCCAGAGGAGCTCTTAGCAACTGGCATGCACACTTGGTGCCCAACTGCCTATTGAAACGGAAGTGTCATTGGTAAAAGTTGCTGAATGGTCTTCAGCTTGTTCCCAGTATCTGATTCTGATCTGTTGCAGTTGCCTACCCGTGTATGACCTGGCTTCTCCCTGGACTTCACCTATGCTCCTTGCCTCAGACTTCCTCATCTTTTTAATTTAACCTCAACATGTTTACTGGACTTTCCTCTACCTGCTGATTCTGTACTGCCAACCATGATCTGCATACTGGACTTGCACTGTCTGCTTATTCAGTACCACACTGTCAGGCTGATACTGACCATGGCCTGCTTACCAGTTTTCGGTTCCATCCACCTGAAATTCAGATACCATCAGCCAGCTATCAAGGCACTTGTGCCACTTCGTGCAATCACACTCTCTATCTCCACCTTCAGGAGATGCCCAGTCTCCACCAGTTACGTGATACTCTTTTTATGTGGTCCCCCCGGTATACACCCCTATACAATCTGTTCTTTTATCAATTTTCTGTCTACATAAAATATAATTTTATACTATAATTATCATGTTTTCCTAAATAAAATCTGAGGAAACCATAATGACCATGCCCACTTTTAACCACACCAACAAAATAATGCATCCAATTTGTTGCCATACTCAAAAAAATATGCTTCCCTTTTTTACATGCTCTTAAACAACTAGTAACAGATGTTTGCAACAAGAGGCAGACATTCAAGGAATAAAGATGAGACGCTTGAGAGGGGATATGATTTCAATTTACAAATACCGTACTGGTGACCCCACAATAGGGATAAAACTTTTCTGCGGTAGAGAGTTTAATAAGACACAAGGCCACTCATTAAAATTAGAAGAAAAGAGGTTTAACCTTGGCAAGGAGGTGGAATGTGGAATTCCCTTCCACAAGCTGTGGTTTCATCGGGGGGTAGCATCGATAGTTTTAAGAAACTATTAGATAAGCACCTGAACGACCACAACATACAGGGATATACAATATGATACTTAAAATCACACACATGGGTTGGACTTGATGTGTCTTTTTTCAACCTCACCTACTATGTAACTATGCAAAGACAAAATAAACATTGGCACAGTGTTTTTATAGGTTTGTCCCCACCCTCTCCCTTTCTCACACATCTCTCCCATCCAATAGAACCCTTGTTTGTTTTCTGTGCAGCTGTCGCACCATAGTGGGGTAGCATGTGACTGACCTGAGAGACAATTGTCCAGCAGTGCCATAATGGTGTGTGTGAATTAAAGGGTTAATTCCTAAATAAGACTATCATAGCACAAGACTACATTTCTGGGAACATTTATTTACCAGGGACAGAGCCCCCAAAATGGAGACTGTCCCCGGCAAACTGAGACAGATGGCAACCTTATTTTATATAAAATGTTTGAAGCTACCTAGTTAAGTGGAAAAGTTGAAGTCCCCTACACTAGGCTCATTACAAGTCCATAACCACTAACTATGGCCCAATGAAAGACAGTCTTAAGGGATGACTATTTATTCACACAGATTAAGTGAAAGGGGCTGTGAAGAAGTAGGTACAACAGTGCACACCTGAATATTTTCAAAGAGTTGGCTTCAACAATGGCACAAATGCATTGCTTGTGATGGAGACTGTTGAGACTGTGGAGACTGTTGAATAGTACGTTTGCATAGAGCAGTGGTATCCAAACTGTGGCCTGGGGGGCAGATGCGGCCCTTTAGTTGTTTTTATCCAGCCCTTTAGACACTTTTTCTCCAATTGACGAGAATAATAGGACACTATTCTTCCCACTGATACCAATGATGAGGCACTATTCCTTCCACTGACACCAATGATGAGGCACTATTCCTTACACTGACACCAATGATGAGGCACTATGCCTTCCACTAAAATCAATGGTGGGCAATTTTTTACTCCCATGGACCCCGGGAATTTTCTACTTCTACTGTTCACAGCTTGTATAATAGTGTAAATTTGCTGTCCCCTCAAAATAACTCAACATACAACCATTAATGTCTAAACTGCTGGCAACAAAAGTGAGTACACCCCTAAGTGAAAATGTCCAAATTGGGCCCAAAGTGTCAATATTTTCTGTGACCACCATTTTTCAGCACTGTCTTAACCCTCTTGGGAATGGAGTTCACCAGAGCTTCACAGGTTGCTGCTGGAGTCCTCTTCCACTCCTCCATGACAACATCACAGAGCTGGCGGATGCTAGAGACCTTGAGCACCTCCACCTTCTGTTTGAGGATGCCCCACGGATGCTCAATAGGGTTTAGGTCTTGAGACATGCTTGGCCAGTCCACCACCTTTACTCTCAGCTTCTTTAGCAAGGCAGTGGTCATCTTGGAGGTGTGCTTTGGGTCGTTATCATGTTGGAGTACTACCCTGCGGCCCATTCTCCAAAGGGAGGGTATCATGCTCTGCTCTGCTTCAGTATATCACAGTACATGTTGCCATTCATGGTTTCCTCAATGAACTGTAGCTCCCCAGTGCCGGCAGCACTCATGCAGCCCCAGACCATGAAACTCCCACCACCATGCTTGACTGTAGGTAAGATACACTAGTCTTTGTACTCCTCACCTGGTTGCCCCCACACACGCTTGACACCATATGAACCAAATAAGTTTATCTTGGTCTCATCAGACCACAGGACATGGTTCCAGTAATAAGACAACCTCTGGATATGACGCTGAAGTGCACTCAACTTCTTTGGTTGACCATGGAGAGGCCTGTTCTGAGGGAACCTGTCTTGTTAAACCGCTGTATGGTCTTGGCCACTGTGCTGCAGCTCAGTTTTAGGGTCTTATAGCCTAGGCCAGTGATGGCGAACCTTGGCACCCCAGATGTTTTGGAACTACATTTCCCATGATGCTCAACCACACTGCAGAGTGCATGAGCCAAGGTTCGCCATCACTGGCCTAGGCCATCTTTATGTAGAGCAACAATTCTTTTTTTCAGATCCTCAGATAGTTCTTTGCCATGAGGGGCCATGTTGAACTTCCAGTGACCAGTATGAGAGAGTGAGAGCGATAACACCAAATTTAACACACCTGCTCCACATTCACACCTGAGACCTTGTAACACTAATGAGTCACATGACACCGGGGAGGGAAAAATGGCAAATTGGGCCCAATTTGGACATTTTCACTTAGGGGTGTACTCACTTTGGTTGCCAGCGGTTTAGACATTAATGGCTGTGTGTTGAGTTATTTTGAGGGGACAGCAAATTTACACTGTTATACAAGCTGTACACTCACTACTTTACATTGTAGCAAAGTGTCATTTCTTCAGTGTTGTCACATGAAAAAATATAATTTTGTATTGAACTGTACTGTAATTGTGTTGTCCCCCCAATACATTGTAAAGTGCTGCGTAAACTTAATTGAATGAAAAGAAGACATTTTTGGTACTTTAACCGCTTCCCGACCGCCTAGCGCAGATATACTGCGGCAAAATGGCACGGGCAGGTAAAATCACGTACCTGTACGTGGCCCTTTAATTGCCTGCCTGTGGATCGCGCTCGTGACCCGGTCGGGAGCTCCGTGACCACGGCCGCGGGACCAGTGGACCCGGTCGCCGATGGTGTCCCGCGATCGGGTTACGGAGCTGAAGAACAGGGAGAGGTATGTGTAAACAAACCTCTCCCCGCGATTCCTACTCTGCCTGTCATTGATTGGCTGTTCCCGGTCATCGAGAAAGCCGATCAATGACGTCAGACGTCAGCCCCGTCCCCTAATGTAAAAAAACACACACAGGTCACAGCCCATAACCCCTCCCCGCCCCCTAGTGGTTAACTCTTTCACTACAACTGTCATTTATACAGGAATCAATGCATTTAAAAAGCATTGATTGCTGTATAAATGACAATGGTCCCAAAAATGTGTCAAAAAATGTCTGATGTGTCCGCCATAATGTCGCAGTCACAATAAAAATCGCTGATCGCCGCCATTACCAGTAAAAAAATAAAAATAAATAAAAATGCTATAAAACTATCCCCTATTTTGTAAACGCTATAACTTTTGCGCAAACCAATCAATAATCGCTAATTGCGATTTTTTTTACCAAAAAATATGTAGAAGAATACGTATCGGCCTAAACTGAGGGAAAAAAAAAGTTTTTTTATATATTTTTGGGGGGTATTTATTATAGCAAAAAGCAAAAAATATTGCATTGTTTTAAAAATTGTCGCTCTATTTTTGTTTATAGCGCAAAAAATAAATATCTATTTGTGGGGAAAAAAGGACGCCAATTTTGTTTTGGAGCCACGTCGCACGACCGCGCAATTGTCAGTTAAAGCGACGCAGTGCCGAACCGCAAAAAGGGGCCTGGACCTTTGGCTGCCAATTGGTCCGGGGCTGAAGTGGTTAAATGAAGCGAGCATCAAAGGGGTGCACGCCTCCATCCCTAACTTTGGTATAAATGGCCCCCTTCCTCATTTTTATGCTGTGTAAACTGTTGGCGCTATATAAATCGTGTATAATAATTATATAATAATATAATAAAATATTTACAAAAATGTGAGGGGTGTACTTACTTTTGTGAGATAATGCATATCTGTTCAGACTGGGGATAACCCACATATTATAATTTAATATAAAGAATGTACTGTATATAGTGCCAGTTTTCTCAGCGCTTTTTTGATGAACATATTGAAGTATTTTACTCTAATTATCTTGAGCTCGTATGTATGCCATGATGTAACATTTGCCTTTTGTGCAAAAAAAGAATTAAAAAAAGAAATGACTCCACTGTAATGTGGCCGGAAGTGCTGTTAATCAAATATCTCCAAAGAGAGGAAAGTGGGAGTTTTCGGTTCCTGACAGAAGGAAGAATAATCAGACTCAAAGCTTAGCCAGTAATAGTAACACAAAGAAAAAAGCCAATCTCCAGTTGGAAAATGAAGGAGTGGAGCTTGAGTTAACAGCTTGAAAAGTGCTCACTTTGCGTTGACATTTCTCTGACTCTTGTCAGAATGGTCTTCCTTGTCATATTGGTCAATTATTGGCCCTCTCGTGAAGACATCATGCTTACTGACAGATCCATTCTCCACCAGGTACCATTTAACATGTCATGTCTATCACATTGCCGTGTGCAATTCTCTTTAATTACATTTCCCAGGCTGGGAAACTCATCATTTTTGTCACATCAAATAGTTGTTTTCACAACCTACACATGGGCTAAATTCATAGGGAATCGGGGTGTCGCTGAAACCGCAAAGAGTGTTTTTAGGAGAGAAAAAAAAAAAGAAATAGAAAGTAAAAAGGAGGAAATTAAAGATTGTTTCTGATAAGGACTAGTAAAATACATGTTTTGGGGTTAGTGGTTGAGATGCAATCTATTCATTTAATTTAAAGCCTAGCTCCAGCTAATGTGTGTGTATATATATATATATATATTAGACATGTGCACTGCCAAAAAATGTGTTCATTTTCGTTTTTGTTTCGTTCATTTTTTTTTTTTTTTTTTTTTCGGGTCATTCGTTATGATCACAATTCGTAAATATGTACATTCTTACATTCGTAAATTCGTACATTCATACATTGTAAAGGCGTACATTCTCAAATTTGTATATGCGCACATTTGTAAATTTGTACATTCGTAAATTCATATATATATATATATATATATATATATATATATATATATATATACATGTGCACTGCCAAAAAATGTGTTCGTTTTTGTTTCATTTGTTTTTAGTTTTTAGTTTTTCGAGTCATTCGTTATGGTCACAATTCGTAAATACATACATTTATACATTCATACATTCGTAAAGGCGTACATTCATAAATTCATAAATTCGTATATGCGTACATTTGTAAAATCGTATATGCGTACATTTGTAAAATCGTATATGCGTACATTTGTAAAATCGTATACGCGCACATTTGTAAATTCGTACATTCGTAAATTCATATATGCGCACATTTGTACATTCATAAATATATATATATATATATATATATATATATATATATATATATATATATATATATATAGACATGTGCACTGCCAAAAAATGTGTTCATTTTCGTTTTTGTTTCGTTCATTTTTTTTTTTTTTTTTTTGGGTCATTCGTTACGATCACAATTCGTAAATATGTACATTCTTACATTCGTAAATTCGTACATTCATACATTGTAAAGGCGTACATTCGTAAATTCGTATATGCATACATTCGTAAATTCGTATATGCGTACATTCGTAAATTCGTATATGCGCACATTTGTAAATTCGTAAAATTGTATATGCGTACATACTTAAATTCGTAAATGCGCCCATTTGTAAATTCGTACATTCGTAAATTCATATATGCGCACATTCGTACATTCATAAATTCATATATGCGCACATTCGTAAATTCGTAAACTTGTAAATTTGTACATTCGTAAATTCGAAAATTTGTATATTTGGAAATTCGTACATTCGTAAATTCGAAAATTCGAAAATTTGGAAATTCGAAATTTGAAAGTCCAAAAACCCGGGAATTTAGAAAATCTGAAAATCTGAAATAGTAACTGACTATTAAATTATAGGTATTGTAATTTCCTTCCAAATTTGGCTGTTAGTGAACGTAACGAATACTAATTTATCCAAAGTTAAGAATTATCCGAAATAACGAATGCCGCATCTACACAAATGGAACGGAACAAGTTAATAATAAATAATAAAAATTAATTAACTATCACATATGAACTATTGCAAGGAGATTGGATCGTTTATGCTGAGAGTTTTTTTCATATACTTATATTCATTTTGGATATTTTATTTTTTATATCAATTTTATTATTCATCACTTATTATTGCATTTATCACTTATTATTGCACTTTTAAAGAAATATTCACTGTAATTTGGGATATATAATATTGCAACATTGCACTTTTTGAAGATTTGCACTTTTGAAGATTTTTGCACTTATTTGGATATTGCACTTTTAATATTTATGCACTTTTTTCTATACTTGAAGATTTTTTATGTGAAGATTCATTCATCTGATTTTTTTTGGCAGATTGTGTGTTTAAATATTTATTTTTTCCATTATAGATTAGTTCATTTTGGGTTAGGTAGCACCACATATTATTTACTTTTAATAATAATAAAAAAAATATATTATTATTAACTCATTACGTTCCATTCGTTTGGATACGGCATTCGTTATTTCGGATAATTCATAACTTCGGATAAATTTGTATTTGTTACGTTCACTAACAGCCACATTTGAAAGGAAATTCCAATACCTATAATTTAATAGTTAGTAATAGTTAAGTTATTATTAGTTAATTATTATTTCAGATTTCCGAATTTACAAATGATACTAACAATAGGGCAGTATTCCTACCACTAACCCCAATAATGGCCCACTGACACCAATGATGGGACACTATTCCTTTCACTGACACCAATGATGGGACACTATTCCTTTCACAGACACCAATGATGTGACACTGTCCCTTTCACTGACACCAATGATGGGACACTATCCTTTTTACTGACAACAATGATGGGACACTATCCTTTTTACTGACAACAATGATGGGACACTATCCCTTTCACTGACACCAATGATGGGACACTATCCCTTTCACTGACAGCAATGATTGGACACCATTCCTCTCACAGACACCATCGATGGGGCACTATTTCTTCACCCCACTAATACCAACAATGGGGCACTATTCCTAATACCAATGAAGGGGCATTTTTCGCTCCCACTGGCCACAGTCTGGCTCCCTCAAAGTCTGAAGGACAGTAAACTGGCCCTTTGTTCAGAGAATTTGGAGACCCCCTGCTCTATTGGATGAGATGTGGTGAGTGTGGAGGCCATTGGAGTACAGTGACCTCATTGTCCAGTGATGAGATGATTGGATCTTTGTGACATGGTGCATTATCCTGCTGGAAGGAGCCATCAGAAGATGGGTACACTGTAGTCATAAAGGGATGGACATGGTCAGCAACAATACTTAGGTAGGCCGTGGCGTTTAAATGATACTAAAGCTAGCATTGACTGGCATCACCTAATTGCTGGTACTGGTGGGCACTGATTGCTGACACTTGTGGCACTTTAGTGTAATCAGGGCACTGATGTTTAGTGCCCTGATTACATGTTTTTTTGTCCCCTATGAGGAGACACCGCTCATCGGCTCTCCTCACCGCACACTCTGTCAGCGTGAGGCGATGAGTGCCGATTAACGGCACTTCCTGTATTTACATGTGACCATCTGTGATTGGGCACAGCCAATCACATGGTTATTCAGCCCTTTACAGAGATTGGGGGGCATGCAGGAGTAGCCGTTTGGGTGCGCCGTCCCTCCCTCATTTGGCGGTGGTTGGGCAGCAACTCGTTAAAGTAGCATTTAAAAAAAAGTTACCGTATATACTCGAGTATAAGCCAAGTTTTTCAGCACATTTTATTGTGCTGAAAGTGCCCCCCTCGGCTTATACTTTACTATAGTCAAGCACTTTTCTGCAGCAGAAAATTACATTTTCTGACTCGACTTTGGGGCCCCGTATCTTTGGTGCTAGGAACCCCAAATTTGGTGTGCAAACCCAGTGGAACCAACACTACCACATATCCAAGATGGGGTTCCTAGCACTAAGTGGCCCCGAGATATGTAGTGTTATATAAGTACCTGAACCTATAGTTCAAGTAACAACAGTATATCTAATCCACCCAGTGACAAGTGAAAAAAAGTTCATATATACAAAAGTCCAAACTGTAAATAAATTCAGGTAGGTGATTTTCAATGTGTCTTCAAAAAAACTTCAAACTTGAATCTTCAAAAGAAAACTTGAATCTGCCACCACGCCACGTGCTTGTGATCCCACTCCCTCTGAAGAGCAAACTCACCAGATCACAGTGCCTCACACTCTCGTGTTTGGCAGCAGCGTGTTTTACCCACTCCGCGGGTTAATACTGATCAGCAACTTGCTTAGCTTGTTTGTCTTTCAATGTGTTTCCATATGTAAAAATTTCAAAAGAAAAAAACAAGCCTTCAATAAAACACAGCAAGCCAAACTTGAACTGGTATGCAAGTATGTTGCGGCCACGGCGGACCAGAAGTGTGTACACCAATGTAGTATCTCACCAACTTGTAAGTGTCTACTATCTGGCAGTGGTATAACTTCTAAATGGAGTGGCATCTCATATAAGTACAGTCTTACTTGCTCTGTAGCCTTATTCCCCACATGTTTCGTCGCACGGACTTATTCATGGGTTCGCCAATTATTCTCTGTGTATTTCTTCATAATTTGCAACTGTGGGCATGGCAAGGCTGCGTCCTTTGCCTGTATATTTTGTTCTATTCGGTGTCCCTCTTTCTCTTCTCGTAAAGTTGAGACGTATTCTAGAGCGCTTATTCTGTAGGAATAAAACTTTCGTGCAACAAGGTCTGTCAGTTCAAGACATCACCAGCACAGCAACTTTCGACCTGCCAAGTTCTTCATCTAGAGAACCGTTTGTGATAAAAATAGTCTACTGACATGTACCATAAAGAGCCTGAAATGTGAGGCTGAAACAAAGTTTGTCAAAATACGTTGATCGTCAAACTATATGCGACTGCTGGGTCAAGCTTCTGTATCTATTTATTCCTAAATTTCGAAGCCGCTGTGACAGGACATGCCGCATCATTAAAGTTTGTTCTCTGCAAACCTCACCAAGCTGTCGCCCTGTTGGAGTTAAATATAATTATATGTGTGCTTATTCCATCAGATGCTTAAATAAGTAGATTTCATAACACCGAGACTTCGAGACCTGTGTTGTGTAAGATGTTATATCTACTTCACTGTACTTTTCTTTCATATCCATAAACTTTTCTTCTGGGCAGAGGCGTTTATGGCAACCAGCCCAGGCTAAAGTCAGGGAGGATTCTGAGGTCTTTCAATCACTATAGTTAATAGAATCAAATGTAACGTCACGTTGATACTTGCGATTCTCTGCTTTAAAGCTCTTCAATAAATAAGAGTTTTGATGGTCTGACATGAAATGTCTTGGAGACTATTAACCTAAAGTGGATCTATCTATGTGGAGAACCAAACAATGCATGAACTGCTATTGACTTGGTCCCGGCCTGGTGTGATTCTCTGCACATCAGACTGATTCAAAGGCAAATATTTACGCAAACCGATGTCCCCGCGGCGATCGGGTCTGCGGGACCCGCGAGCGGCCTCACGGGGGTCCCGACCGGCGCTGGAGCGCGCCGCTCCCGGCGTGCTCCCGATGGCACGGACGGCTTAAAGGAGGGACTTATATATTATATATCGTCGTGTGCCGGTCGGGAACCGGTTAATGAGACACAATGTACAGGGATAGGGACAATTGTAGACACGCACTCACTCAGGTTGGACTGGTGTCTTTATTCAACCTTACTAACTATGTAACTATTTTATTTTTCAGCAATAGATGAATTTTGATTGGTTGCCAAGGGCTACTTTACACTCTGTGCCCCGTTCTTAAAAGTTATAGGGTCCACTCATTGGCTTGTTTACAATTAACCAGACTATGTGAGTACATGTAGACATATCCCAACGACGACGGGGCAAAGTGGGCACAACAGGCCAGTTTTGTCTATTGTGTAAATTCAACCTTAATTGTTCGAATCCAGAATTAGTCTTCAAAGCGCATTTCCCTTCCAGTTTATTTTTGCAAGTTGCTATGTTCATTCCAGCTAAAACAATTAATACATAACCTGTCATCCAAAGATTACTGGCAGAGTACAACTTTTGGTAATTGTTTTTATTGCGCCGAGGTTTAAGTCACACCGTATCTTTCGGCACGTTAAAAGTGAGTCATGCCATTAGCTCTCTAAATCAAAATGAATCAGGAGTCATCACATGTCGTTTTATTTATGAATACCAAAAATAAAAAATGAGAAATAATGAGCATCTATAGCAACTACTAAATTGCAGGGGGAAATAATAGCTGCTATAGCAACAGCTAAATTGAATGAGACTAGCTGTATGTGGTTTCCAAGATACAGGAATATTATAAAATGAGATATTTGTATCATCTGAAATGTACTTTTAAGATGCCTATGAATATTAATTTGACAAAGACGGACTCTGATTGGTTATTAATAAAAGCATATCTGCCTTTGGTAATGAATGAAACGTATCCAAATCCATAGCTTCATTCAAGACTCGCCCATCTTATACATAGACAATCTGGGTGCTGGCCACTATATTCCATCTCCACCTTCTATCAAAAATATCAAAGAATGTATCAGCTAGACATGTGCGATTCGTTTCGTTTTTTTTCGTTTTTCGTTAAAATTCGTTATAGTTGTTCATTCGTTATCGTACAAATTTTTTAACGAATAACGAATGTTCGAATCGAACGAATCCGAAAAACAACGAAAATCCGAAAAAAACTAATTATAAACAAAGAAACTACGAAAGAAGAAAATCCGAAAAACGAAAACAGGAACAACAAAAATCAAAATGAACAAAAAAATTTGTACATTCGTAACTTTTTTTTTTGTTGTTGAATTGGTAATTTTCTGTGTCCCTTACAATGGCGCTGCTTAACGTGCCTCGAATAGATTGAACGAAAAAAATTCGTACATTCGTAACTTTTTTTTTTTTTTTTTTTCGATTCGTAATTTTCCGTGTCTCTTACAATGGCGCTGCTTAATGTGCTTCGAATGGATTGAACGAAAAAATTCGTACATTCGTAACTTTTTTTTTCGATTTGTAATTTTCCGTGTCTCTTAAAATGTGATAATAGCATACACATTACATAACATTATGAATTATGCTCCGATTACGAATCTACGAAAACAATGCTACGAAAGTATGAATAAATCAATCTAACGAAAGTACAAATGTAACTAAATCTACGAAAATACGAATGCGTCCGAATTTCGAAAAAAAGAAAATTAAACTAACGGAAAAACGAATCAACGAAAAAATAACTCTTACGAAAATACGAATCGTTACGAATACGAACACCGACGACTTACGAATCGTTACGAATCAACGGAAACGAAAGAAACGAAATGAAAATAAACACATTTTTCTATTGTGCACATGTCTAGTATCAGCCACACTCCACTCAAAATAATTGGCTAATGCCACAAATACTATTTTTTTTTACCGCTACTTTTTCTTTATATTTACTTTTCAAAAATTCAGAGGTTGGATAAAACGTTTAGTGTAACCACTTCAGCCCCGGAAGGATTTACCCCCTTCCTGACCAGAGCACTTTTTGCGATTCGGCACTGTGTCCCTTTAACTGACAATTGCGCAGTCGTGCGACGTTGCACCCAAACAAAATTGACGTCCTTTTTTCCCCACATATAGAGATTTCTTTTGGTGGTATCTGATCACCTCTGCGGTTTTTATTTTTTGTGCTATAAACAAAAAAAGCGCGACAATTTTGAAAAAAATCTATATTTTTTACTTTTTGCTATAATAAATATCCTCAAAAAAATATTTTTTCCTCAGTGTAGGCCGATATGTATTCTTCTACATATTTTTGGTAAAGCGTATATTGATTGGCTTGCGCAAAAGTTATAGTGTCTACAAAATAGGGGATAGATTTATGGCATTTTTCATTATTACGTTTTTTTTATTAGTAATGGCGGCAATCTGCGATTTTTATCGGGACTGTGATGTTATGGCGGACACATCGGACACTTTTGACACTATTTTGGGACCATTGTCATTTATACAGCTATAAAAATGCACTGATTACTGTGTAAGTTACACTGGCAGGGAAGGGGTTAACCACTAGGGGGCGATCAAGAGGTTAAGTGTGTCCTAGGGAGTGATTCTAACTGTGGACCGGGTGCCCTGTGACACGATCGCAGGCACCCGGCAGACATTGAGTCCGTGAGACCCGCGGTCGCGCGTTGCTTGCACCCACAATGCTGCATCTTAAAGGGGACGTACCTGTACGCCCTTTTGCCCGCCCGTGCCAGTGCTCTGGTCAGGAAGGGGGAAAAACCTTCCGGGGCTGAAGTGGTTAAAAGGATAGGGAAAGCAAGCCAGGAGTGGTGAAACGCATCAAAGACAATTAACAATTGTTGACAATTAATCACTTACCCACTGGGCACTTAAACCCCCTTCCTAACCAGACCAATTTTCAGCTTTCGGGGCTCTCACACTTTGAATGACAATTACTCAGTCATGCAACACTGTACCCAAATGAATTTTTTGTCCTTTTTTCACACAAATAGAGCTTTCTTTTGGTGGTATTTAATCACCACTGGGTTTTTAATTTTTTGCGCTATAAATCAAAAAATACAGAAAATTTGGTAAAAAAATTAAAAAAAAATCTTTGTTTCTATTAAAATTTATTGCAGAGTATTGGCGAGTATTGGCAGAGTATTGCACAGTGGTGGCAGAGTATTGCACAGTGCTGGCAGAGTATTCAACACTGCTGTCACTGACCAGCGCTGTGGGCACTACACATCCAGCCCACAGCGCTGGTCCCATCTCTCCCCCTCTCCGCTTCTCCCCTCTCACTGTACCGATCGGTACAGAGAGGGGAGGGAAGAACTGGCGTCATGACGTGACGCCGGTTTGCGTACATGTGATCGTTTTGTCATTTGACGGAGTGATCACATGGTAAACAGCCGCTATAAGCGTCAGTTTACCGTGATCCGTGATGCACCGGGTCCTCGGGACCCGGCGGTCATGGATGTTCCCGAGTGCGTGCCCCAGAGGGCACGCGGGAGCAAGGTTCTACGGACGTCCACCCGGAATAAGCCGACCGCGCTGTACCCATCTTTTGGCTATGGCCTGGTCGGCATGTGGTTAATAAATATGGAGCAGCTAAGAGTGGAGTGTGGTTGATACAGTCTTATGCCCCGTACACACGATCGGACTTTCCGCCAACACAACCGTGGATTTTTTTTCCAAAGGATGTTGGCTCAAACTTGTCTTGCATACACACGGTCACACTAATGTTGGCCAAAAATTCTGAATGTGTGAACGCGGTGGCGTACAAGACATACGAAAAGCCAAGAAAAGTGAAGTTTAATAGCCAGTGCGGCTCCTTCTGCTTGATTCAGAGCATGCATGTACTTTTGTGTGACGGACTTGTGTACACACGATCAGACTTTCCGACAACACGTTTTGTTGGCAGAAAATTTGAGAACCTGCTCTCAAACATTTGTGTGCGGAAATTCTGACAGCAAATGTTGGATTGGTTGGATACGGACCTTCAGCCTGGGTTCACACCAGTGGGGTGCGGATTTAATGTCCGGCGTGACTGCGCACTAAAACGTCAGTTGTTCAGCGGTTTGTCAGCGTTTTAGGTGCGAATCAGCTGCGAACATATGTTCGCAACTCATTGTACTACTTCTGAGGGGGAAGTTCACGCCAAATTTTTTTTTAAAAACGTCATGGATTCCCCCTCCAGGAGCATACCAGGCCCTTAGGTCTGGTATGGATTTTAAGGGTAACCCCCTACGCCGAGCACGCAGCCTGGCAGGTCAGGAAAGGGGGTGGGGACGAGTGAGTGCCCCCCCCTCCTGAACCTTACCAGGCCGCATGCCCTCAACATGGGTGGTGGGTGCTTTGGGGAAGGGGGCGCCCTGCGGCCCCCCCACCCCAAAGCACCTTGTCCCCATGTTGATGAGGACAAGGGCCCCTTCCCGACAACCCTGGCCATTGGTTGTCAGGGTCTGCGGGTGGGGGGCTTATCGGAATCCGGGAGCCTCCTTTAATAAGGGGGCCCCCAGATCCGGCCCCCCACCCTATGTGAATGAGTATGGGGTACGATGTACCCCTACCCATTCACCTAAGGTGTAAAAGTGTAAATAAAAAAGAACACACAATTTTGAAAAATATTTTATTGCACTGCTCCGGGGGTCTTCTTCCGTCTTAGGGGGTCTTCTGGCCGGACTCAACCGCTCTCTTCTGCTCTTTTACCTAGCTCTTTCATGAGCGGAGGAGCCTGGCTTTCTTCTTCATCCGCAGACCCCCACAACCAATGGCCAGGGTTGTCGGGAAGAGGCCCTTGTCCTCATCAACATGGGGACAAGGTGCTTTGGGGTGGGGGGGCCGCAGGGCGCCCCCTTCCCCAAAGCACCCCCCCTCCTGAACCGTACCAGGCCGCATTCCCTCAACATGGGGGGTGGGTGCTTTGGGGAAGGGGGCGCCCTGCGGCCCCCCCCCCCAAAGCATCTTGTCCCTATGTTGATGAGGACAAGGGCCTCTTCCCGACAACCCTGGCCCTGGCCACGCTCGCTCGTCCCCACCCCCTTTCCTGACCTGCTAGGCTGCATGGTCGGATAAGGGTCTGGTATGGATTTTGGGGTGACCCCCCACGCCGTTTTTACGGCGTAGGGGGGTTACCCTTAAAATCCATACCAGACCTAAGGGGGGATCCGTGCCGTTTTTTTTTTTTTAATTTGGCGTGGAGTTCCCCCTCAGAAGTAGTACAATGAGTTGCAAATTTTTGTTCACAACGCAAGCCAGCTGCGAATCAAATGCGCGCCCATAGAAGATAATGGGCCTGAATTCGCACCTGAGCCGCACCGCACTGCCCAAAAATGGCACACGGTTTTTCTGCAATGCGCAGTGCGCATGCACCGGAGATATGTGAACATACCCCATTAAAATTAATGTATTTTGAAATGTCCTGCGAATTCGCAGCGTGGTAGGCCGCTGCGAATTCGCATAGGTGTGAATCCAGGCTCAGACAACAAGCTCACATCCAACATTTCCCGTCCGGAAAGTCAGACTGTGTGTACGCAGCATTACCTGTATGCAATTTTCAGAGATATTAAAGGTACACTGCAGTAGAAACTAGAAATTAACGTGATGTTAAAGTGGGGTTGCGGCCAAAAAAAAAATGTGGCTTAATAATCATAAAAAAATAAAAAAAAAAATAATTGGAAAAAAAAAAATTTTACTCAACTCTACCAATACATACCATTTATGTGGGATCCTCATGGAAGCTGGAAATCACTGTACTAGACACTGCTACTCTAAGTTCTCCACTAGCTTCCACGTCCCATACTGTATCTTTATAAACACAGAAGGCCACTTGCTCAGCAGAACACCATTCAGAGAACTCTTTCCATGTTTCTAATGGGTGCAAAGTGTTCTTTGATTGGATGAGGAAGAGACAGAGAGCTCACCACCCCGCTTCTCTAACCTGTCCAAACAGTGAACGGCGCAGGTGCCGAGCAAATGACCAATGATTCTTACAATGCAGCAGGGTAGCTGTTCGGCATGGAACCAGGAAGCTAGTGGAGATCACTGCAGTAGCGCTGTCTACTACAGAGGTTTCCAGCTTCCATGGGGAACCCACAGGCATGGCACATACATACACAGGGCCGGGACAAGGGGTGGGCAGGAGGGGCGGCTGCCCCTGGCGCAATGGTATATTGCAGGGGTAGGGGGCACCCTGAGCCTAACCCTAAGGGAAAGGGGGGCACAGTTTGGCATCTTTGCCCTGGGCACTGGATGACCTTGTCCCGGCACTGTACATACATCAATCCTCAAAATAAAAATACATCAATGCATCAACCTATTCACTTGTGCCACACTCCCACTGCTAAGGACATGATGGAGCTGCGACATGAAATTACATGATGGTCATATTTGGTCACCACCACCCCAAAAGACATGTGCGATTAGTTTGTATGAATCGAAAATTCGTACGAATTTCCGTAAATTCCTACATTCAGGAGGATCCGAAATGCGAATTGCTATGCTTCCGAATTTTGTACGAAATACAAAATTTAGTTTACCAATTTCGGATCCAAATTCCGTTACAACGGAAACGAGAATGTTCGTTAAGTACGATTATTCGTTATGATGAAGTTAAAAAACCCAGGAAGTCAGCACAGCACAGGGATGGCATAATGATAAATTCATCATAACGAACATTCGTAATTGTTACGAAAATTTAACGAACCTAAAAGTTAAAACCCCAGGAAGTCAGCAAAGGGATGGTAGGAGCCCCTCATAATGATAATGTAAAGAATATATACTAAATATATCAACTCACGCTAATGGTGTATAAGTGGAAAAAAGGGAAGCAGCAGCTATACACAAAGTGCTGATCACTTGAAAAAAATGTATAAATATAAATATAGCGCTTACAACCACTAAGTGAAAATAAGTGAAAAAAACACAATCAATAATAAACAAACAAAGCAAAGTACAAACAGGAATGTGAAAATGACTCTAGGTGCTTCAATACAAAGGGAAAAACAGTGCAGATATGTTGCAGAAGTATTCAGGTGTATGACACCCCCTCATGTATCCCCACTCACCAGATTGTGACGACCCCCAGCTTTTCAGTCTGGTGAGTCACTTCAAGCTTTGTATTGGTGTCCGGGGCAGGTGGATAAGATGTCAAATCTTCAGATCCAGTATTTTTAAATGAAGTTTCTCGGCAGAACGAACGGATACCCAAAAGTGAAGAAAAAAATGGAACTGATAGAGAGGTACCATTAACCACTTTCAGACCGGACCATTTTGCTGGCTTAAGACCAGACCACTTTTTGCGATTCGGCACTGCGTCGCTTTAACTGACAATTGCACGGTCGTGCGACGTGGCTCCCAAACAAAATTGACGTCCTTTTTTTCCCACAAATAGAGCTTTCTTTTGGTGGTATTTGATCGCCCCTGCAGTTTATTTTTTTTTTTTTTTTGCGCTATAAACAAAAAAAAGCAACAATTTTGAAAAAAACACATTATTTTTGACTTTTTGCTATAATGAATATCTCCCAAAAATATATATATATATATATATATTTATTTTTTTCCTCAGTTTACGTATTCATCTACATATTTTTGGTAAAAAAATCGCAATAAGTGATTATTGATTGGTTTGCGCAGAGTTATAGCGTTTACAAAATAGGGGATAGTTTTATAACATTTTTATTAATAATTTTTTTTTTTTTTTACTAGGAATGGCAGCGATCAGCGATTTTTATTGTGACTGCGACATTATGGCGGACACGTCGGACATTTTTTACACATTTTTGGGACCATTGTCATTTATACAGCAATCAGTGCTATTCAAATGCATTGATTGCTGTGTAAATGACACTGGCAGTGAAGGGGTTAACCACTAGGTGGCATTGTAGGGGTTACATGTTCCTAGAGGCGTGTTTCTAACTGTGGGGGGGTGTGGCTGTCAGCTAGTGAATGCTGATCTCTGCTCCAATCACAGGGAGCAGAGATCGGCGTCACTAGTTGCTAGGCAGAACGGGGAGATGCTGTTTATTTCCGCATCTCCCCGTTCAGCCTTCCCGTGAGACGATCGCGGGTATCCCCGCGACCGGCCTCACGGGGGTCCCGACCGTCGCGCGCTTGATGGCACGGCGGCATCTTAAAGGGGGCGTACCTTATGCCTGTCTGTGCCATTCTGTCGACGTACATCGTCGTGCCCCTGGTCGAGAAGCAGTTAAAAAAGGTTTTATTGGAAAAGGGGATGGGTACTTACAAAAAGTACGATCAGATAAGCCTCAAACATGGAGCTGTTAGTATAAAAGCGCCGGTCCTGGCGTGCGTTCCACGGGACCGGAAGTGACGTCAGTAATACCGGAAATTGCATTTCACCCTCCCACAGGGCGTCATCAATGACCCTCATAATGATAAATTCATCGAAACGAACATTCGTAATTGGTACGAAAAGTTAACGAACCTAATGAAAATTCCTAACGGAACAAAACAAAACAATTTTATTGACGGCGCACATGTCTACACCCCAACCCTTTGCTTACATGGCTGGGAATTCCCAACCATGTAATCGCGTGAGGCCGGTGACATCAGTGGTTGTGAACGACCCGACAATCTCTGAACCCCTTCTTAACAACCATTGACAGTGACAAGCCTACAGAGTCGGATCTCATTGAATGAGTAAATGTCCAAGGTTTAATCCGAACCATGTTTGAACCTGAGCAAGTTGGTTTCACTAAAGAGTTATACTTTAGAGATTCCATTTGTAGATTTTTTGAACACGTAGGGTTTCCCCTTAAAGTTGTATTTGCTTCAGCTGCTTTCTTATGAGAAAACATTAGTTACAGTAATTTTAGTTATTGAATATTCCTAGGTGCATAGTCAGCTATGACCTTGTTAGGCATAGAGTTGCTTTGTTTTTCAAACAAATGACACTTATCTCTTAGCTGTACAAGAGTCTTTATTGTAGAAATCTTCCAACCACCATCGTGTGTGCTTTCTCTCTGTATACACAGTATGGGCTTTTTTTATATTATTTTCTGATATAGTCTGCAACAGACTTCTTATGACTTTAAGAGACTGAACTTTAAGCTCATCCCTATTCATGATGTATTGATGTGGTAGTTTGTGATTGGGTATGGGGAGTATTTAACCCCTAAATATGGTGGGTGCGCATTGGCGCCCAACGACTGCATATTTGTGTACCAATTAGCCCTGCACCATCCCACCACAGTTACCGGCGGCTAACGGAAAGCTCCCGATTGCTTCTTGCGATCAGGAGATTTCTTATCATGTGACCACTGTGGCAGCCAATCACGGATGTCACATGATGATAAACCCCGCCCCCACCTCCCAACACAGAAACCTCTTAAAGTGGCAGGAGGCGTGGCGCAAAGGGTTAAGCATATGTTGGTGTGTTGTGCTTGGTATTGTTTTATTTATTAATTACAGGTATGTATGTAGCACCCATATATATATATATATATATATATATATATATATATATATATATATATATATATATATTGTACATTCACATCAGTCCCTGTCCTCAAGGAGCTTACAATCTAAGGTCCCTAACACACAATCATACATACACATACTAGGGCAATTTTAGACCAGATCCAGTTAACCCACCAGTATGGCCCCTTTCACACCGAAGCGTTTTCAAAGCGCTACAGTGCTATAAATAGCGGCTGTATAGCGCCTGAAAAAAGTGGGTCCTTTCACTCCAGTGTGAAAGCTGGAGGGCTTTCACACTGGAGCGGTGCGCTAGCAGGACGGTAAAAAAAGTCCTGCTAGCAGCATCTTTGGAGCGGTGAAGGAGCGGTGTATTCACCGCTCCTATACCGCTCCTTCCCATTGAAATTAATGGGACACCGCGGCCATACTGCGGGAATACCGCCGGCAAAGCGCCGCTGCAGCAGCGCTTTGGGGGGGTTTAACCCCTTTCCGTCCGCTAGCGGGGGTTAAAACCACCCCGCTAGTGGCTGAATACCACAGCTAAAACGACGGTAAAGCAGTGCTAAATATAGCGCTGCTTTACTGCCGGCGCCGCTCCCGCCCCAGTGTGAAAGGGGCCTATGTCTTCGGAGTGTCGGAGGAAACTTGAGTACCCTGGGGAAACTCAAGCAGGCGCATGGAGAACATGCAATCTCCATGCAGGTAGTGCCGTGGTTAAGATTCGTACTGATAACCTTAGTGCTGCTAGGTGGCAGAGCTAGCCACGGTACTTGACTTGCTTGAAAAACAGTTAATATAGGCTCAAAATGTCACTATTTTCCCAAATTTTAGGTTGTGCTGCTGCTTTTTTTCATAGTTTTTATTTTTATTTTTGAAGTCCTTGGGGTGGGTAGGTGCACATAGCAATTTATTGAGGCTGTATGGTGTATACTCTGTAACAAAATGCAATAATAAAAAAAAAAGTTGTATAGAGTAAGGGCAGGTTATAAAAGTTTTGCCTTTAGTTATACTTTAACGCCTTCTCGCTTGCTCTGTAGCCGAAAGAGAGCTACAGCGTGGGCTTAGTTTGCTGGGAGGGCGTACATGGTCACCTATCAGTGCTGCCTATCAGGGCCTCCTCATCAGTGCCCATCAGTGCAGTTTATCACCGCACATTGGTGAAGGAGAACAATTTTATAACAGACTATGAAAAAAAACATATTTTTTTTCAAATTTTTTTATTTGTTTAGCAAAAAATAAAATACCCAGTGGTGATTAATTACCACCAAAAGAAAGCTCTATTTGTATGAAAAAAAATGATGAAAATTTCATATGGGTACAACGTTGCATGACCGCGCAATTGTCATTCAAAGTGTGACAGAGCTGAAAGCTGAAAATTGACCTGGGCAGGAAGGGGGTAAAAGCACTTGGTAAGCTAGTGGTTAAGTAGACTTATTTTTAGACATGACATATAATTATTTTTTGCTTTTTTTTAAAGAAAGGTCCATCCTGGTTCAAGCTTTCATTTTATCACTCCTGTTTAGTGAGCCTTACTCAGAAAAGAAGGAGGGCGCACCGACCGCGGTTATTATTGTTTCATTAGACAGTAGAGCATGGATCTCAGAGGAAGCTGCAGATCTCACCCCTCCAAAAACAAGTCGGCAATGGCTGCTCTGGATTTCTGACCTGACAGATTCCTTGTAATAAGTTTAGCACATGATACACATTCTGTCACTTTGTATGAGCTGAAAATAATGTGTTAAGTTGGAATCTGCCTTGAAATCTTTGACTACACTTTTGAGAGGAACATTTTTCGATTTATTGGTCTGTAATGAAATCAATGAAACAATATTTGGTTGAGGCTAACTAATGGACTTTCATGGTGGTTATGGGCATAAGCTAGATAATAGGTATCTTATGCCCATAACCAAAATGGAACTTATGGCTTGATGCTCGCGTTTTAGAACGAGGTCTGGCTCTATATATGGTGGAGTGTCATTGCGTTGCCCGATCCCCATTGAAAACGTCACCTATGACGAAACGCGTCTGGAAGGGGAAGGAACTGATGTCACCACGCTGTTCGAGAGGAGGACGGGCTCATGTGTTTGCCGGCCGGCATCTGTTTTTATGCGAATATTGTTCTCTTTACATGTAAGTGCATTACCAATTCTTTTATTGAATGTTTGAACTGTATCATGCTATGGTCAGTTCCTTTCTCATTTGAGCACACTTTGAGTACATCATCCAAGTACGGCTACAAATCTTGTGATGTACCTAGGGTGGCTTTCCTGTTAAAGGTCTGGTTCCTGTGAGTTCCAGGGGTCATCTGTGCAAGCTAAAGGCTGTGGCTGGGTTAAAGCCAAACGCCCTTTTTGCTTGCCATCTGGTAAGCAGACTTAAGATATGGTGGTCGAGCACTTTCATATTGTGTGAAGTCACTGTGGCATCATTAGAAGATTGACTTACTGTATTTAACACGCACCCCAAGTTTAGGAGGGCATTTTAAGGAAAAAAAGTTTTAGGAGGGAAGTTTAGGGAAAAAAAAAACTTACATTTAAGCGTCATTTGCAGCTTGCCCAGCGTCATTTGCAGCCTTGCCCAGCGCCATTTGCAGCCTTGCCCAGCGTCATTTGCAGCCTTGCCCAGTGTCATTTGCAGCTTGCCCAGTGTCATTTGCAGCCTTGCCCAGTGTCATTTGCAGCTTGCCCAGTGTCATTTGCAGCCTTGCCCAGTGTCATTTGCAGCTTGCCCACGTTTGCATTTCCGGCCACCGAGACCGACCGCGCGAGCACTGCCGAAAAAGACCGAGCGTCGATGAAAAAGACAGAGCGTCAACGAAAAAGACCGAGCCGACTGTTCGGCTCCACTCGCAGTCCCGCCTCCCTGCTGTTTCGGTCTTTTTTCGCCGGCGCTCTGTCTTTTTCGCCGGCGCTTGTTCTTTTTTGGCGGCGCTCGCTATTTTTCGGTTTTTTTTTTTGGCGGCGCTCGATTCTTTTTTTTGTCACTATTTTTGGGGGGGGGGGGGGGGCAGCGTATAACACGCACCTACGACTTTCCCCCGATTTTAAGGGGGAAAAAGTGCGTGTTATACGCTGATAAATACGGTATATGGACTATCGTTTTTGCTAATGACAGTTCACCTATTGTTACTGGCACAAATTTATATTTTAACGTTTAGTTTCATGTCAAGTGGGCAGCAGGGGGGGAGGGGGCTACAACCATGGCTGGGCTGCCCGTTTTTACTTCTCCTCCACCAACCAATTTTTTTTTTTGTAAGTGATCACATACACTCTGTTCTCAGCTACATAAGGGGCTTGGAGAGCTGGGGGTAGAGAAACAACAGGACACTGATCTTTCCAGTGAATGGCTGTGCAGGGCGGGGCATGTCAGGCCAGGCTGTTTTGCCAACACAGCCAGAAAACTGACCACACTGGGATGGATTTGTGGTCAGTTTGAAATAGGAGAGCAGAAGGGCTGATAGGATCACTGAGTATTACACAGAAAGGAAGCAATACAAAGAGAAAAGCATACGTTTTAACAAATGGACGTGGTACAGCAGGCACATCACAAATAGGAAATGTCGGGGTAACGTATTATTTAAGGCGATCAGCTATTAAAAATCGTTGTATTGCATTGCTCCTTGTCGTCATTTATATCAGTGATGTACAACTAATATTCATTGCAGTCATACTCAGCGGCGCAGGGAACAGGAAAGAGAATCGGATGGTCTTTTCTTGTGACTATGAACAGGTGCGAGTGGTTAATTAATTAGTCTTTTCTCAGGAACAAGTGTACGGAATTGAAATTAGCAAAACACAACTGGGGGTTGCAGGCAGAGAGAAGGCTTCAGTGAAAATTCTCAAGTTAAAAATAAATTTCAAATAACACAGCAGCTATTTCTTATTTACTGATTGATTGATTGATTGATTAAAGAACTGATACAATTTAATATAGTAAAAAAATAGTAAAAAAATAAAGGAAAATACGCAGTGAACAGATGGTCATAAGAAAATTGGCTACAGAATAAGCATATAAGGCCCCTTTCACACGAGGCGGACTCCGCTTCCACGGAGCCCGCCTCTGTCCGCCGGCTCAGCGGGAGATCTCTCCGTTGATCTCTGCTGAACTGGCAGAGGACAAGTCCCTCTCTGCTCACTGAGCGGGGAGGGGCTTGCGAGCGCCGCTGATCTCTATGGAGAGATCGGATGAAAACGGACAGTGTGTCCGTTTTCATCAGATCTCACCCGATCCGATCCGCCAGCGATGGATCTGGACGTAGAGCCATACGCCTGCTTTTGGCGGATCGGACCGGGTCGGATGTCAGCGGAGATGTCTCCGCTGACATCCAACGCTCCATAGACTAACATGGAGCGCCCATTCAGATCCGCCGTCAAAACTGACAGGCAGATCTGAACGGTCCGTCCATGTGAAAGGGGCCTAAGTGTGGGCAAGCTCCATGATAATTAATTAAAGTAATAATAGTAATTAATAAAAAAAATAAAAAATTTAAGAAACAATGTTGGAGATTATTAACCTTAAAGCGGAGCTCCACCCTAAAGTGCAACTTCCCCTTCGGAACCCCCCCCCTCCGGTGCCACAATTGCCCCCTTTAGGGGGGAGGGGGGTACAGATACCTGTATAATACAGGTATCTTCACCCACTTCCGGGCATAGATAGCCGCAGGATCTGCGGGTATTTACGCCACTTTCTGCGGGCCCCCGCTGTTTGCTGGGAAACAAACGGATCAGAGAGAAAGCAGGGAGCGTCCTTATCGCGCAGCGCGACTCGCGCATGCGCAGTAGGGAACCGGTAAGGGAAGCCGCAAGGCTTATTCCCATACCGAAGATGGCGGCGGCAGCACCCGAGAGCCGATCGACAGATCGGTTTTTGGGTGAGGACATCGCTGGCGTGCTAAGTGTAAGTGTCCATATTTTAAAAGCCAGCAGCTGCAGTATTTGTAGCTGCTGACTTTAAAAAAAAAAAAATATTTCGCCGGACTCCCTCTTTAACCACTTGACCTCTGGAAAGTGTCACCCCCTTTTTGACAAGAGCATTTTTTGCTATTCAGCACTGTGCTACTTTAACTGGCAATTGCGCAGTCATCCTACACAGTACACATATGAAATTTTTAATTTTTTTTCACCCAAATACAGCTTTCATTTGGTGGGATTTAATCAACACGGGGCTTTTTATTGTTTGCTATATAAACAGAAAATACTGAAAGCTTTTAAAAAAAAAAAAATAATAAATTATTTTTAGTTTATGTTATAAAATTTTGCAAACAAATAATCTTTCTTCATAAATTTAGGTCAAAATGCATTCTGCTACATTTCTTTGGTTAAAAAAAAAATAACCAAATCAGTGTACCGTATATACTCGAGTATAAGCCGAGTTTTTCCAGCACATTTTTTTGTGCTGAAAATGCCCCCCTCGGCTTATACTCGAGTCAAGCACTTTTCTGCTGCAGAAAATGACATTTTCCAAACCAAATTTGGGGCCCCGTATCTGGGGGCCACTTGGTGCTAGGAACCCCAAATTGCAGTACAAGTTCCACTGGGTTTACACACCAAATTTGGGGTTCCTAGCACTAAGTGGCCCCGAGATGCGGGGCCCCAAAGTTGGTTTAGAAAATGTAATTCCAGTGGAACTAGCACTACAACATATCCAAGCACCAAGTAGCCCCGAGATACGGGGCCCCAAAGTCGGTTCAGAAAATGTAATTCTCTGCTACAGAAAAGTGCTTGACATTTTCTGAACAGACTTTGGGGCCCCGTATCTCGGGGCCACTTAGTGCTAGGAACCCCAGCTTGTAGTACTAGTTCCACTGGGTTTACACACCAAATTTGGGGTTCCTAGCCCCAAGTGGCCCCGAGATACGGGGCCCCAAAGTCGGTCAACTGTGTCCATCTGCAGCAATGTAATTTCGGGACCCTTTGGGTCCAGAGACCCCACATTTTGGCTGCATTTAGGGGGCATTTAGGAACCCTTAACTATCAAGTTTGAAGTTCAGGGGACCTATGGCTGCAAATGGACACAGAAAGGCTGCAAATGGACATTGTTAACCCTCTTTTCCACTTACAGTAGCTGCGCATTTCTCACCCTAGGCTTATACTCGAGTCAATACGTTTTCCCATTTTTTTGTGGTAAAATTAGGTGCCTCGGCTTATATTCGGGTCGGCTTATACTCGAGTATATATGGTATGCTATTTAGTCTGTGTGAAAACTATTGTTTCAATTTTTTGAAAATTGATCACACCTGATGTACTGACGGCCTCATCTCATTTCTTGAGGCCCTAAAATACCAGGACAGTACAAAAACCCCACCAAATTACCCCTTTTTTGCAAAGTAGACACCCCAACATATTTAGTAAGAGGCATGGCAAGTTTTTTAAAGTTGTACATTTTTGTCACAATTTTTTGGAAATTGAAGCAATAAAATAAAATGTAGTTTTTTTTTTCACAATTCTTTTGTTTGTTTTTGTTTACATACTGTCAACAGTGCGGTACAGAATCATCATATGTATGGTGTGGCAGTGATCAGAGATACAGACCGGTGACAGTATGTAAAAAAAATTAAATAAATACATACAGTTGTGCTCATAAGTTTATATACCCTAGCAGAATTTATGATTTCTTGGCCATTTTTCAGAGAATATGAATGAAGATGAATGATAACACAAAAACATTCCTTTCACTCATGGTTAGTGTTTGGCTGAAGCCATTTATTATCAATCAACTGTGTTTTACTCTTTTTAAATCATAATGACAACAGAAACTACCCAAATGACCCTGATCAAAAGTTTACATACCCCTGGTGATTTTGGCCTGATAACATGCACACAAGGTGACACAAAGGGGTTTGAATGGCTATTAACCACTTCAGCCCCGGACCAATTGGCAGCCAAAGGACCAGGCCCCTTTTTGAGATTCGGCACTGCGTCGCTTTAACCGACAATTGCGTGGTCATGCGACGTGGCTCCCAAACAAAATTGGCGTCTATTTTTTTCCACAAATAGAGCTTTCTTTTGGTGGTATTTGATCGCCCCTGCGGTTTTTATTTTTTGCGCTATAAACAAAAATAGAGCGACAATTTTGAAAACAATGCAATATTTTTTGCTTTTTGCTATAATAAATATCCCCAAAAAATATATAAAAAAAAAACGTTTTTTTTTCCTCAGTTTAGACCGATACGTATTCTTCTACATATTTTTGGTAAAAAAAATCGCAATTAGCGATTGATTGGTTTGCGCAAAAGTTATAGCGTTTACAAAATAGGGGATAGTTTTATAGCATTTTTATTAATATTTTTTTTTTACTAGTAATGGCGGCGATCAGCGATTTTTATTGTGACTGCGACATTATGGCGGACACATCGGACATTTTTTACACATTTTTGGGACCATTGTCATTTATACAGCAATCAATGCTATTTAAATGCATTGATTCCTGTATAAATGACAGTTGTAGTGAAGGGGTTAACCACTAGGGGGAGGGGAGGGGTTATGGGCTCTGACGTGTGTGTTTTTTTACATTAGGGGGCAGGGCTGACGTCTGACGTCATTGATCGGCTTTCCCGATGACCGGGAACAGCCGATCAATGACAGGCAGAGTAGGAAGCACGGGGAGAGGTTTGTTTACACAGACCTCTCCCCGTTCTTCAGCTCCGTGACCCGATCGCGGGACACCAGCGGCGATCGGGTCCGCTGGTCCCACGCCCGGGGTCACGGAGCTCCCGACCCACGGGCAGGCATTTAAAGGGCCACGTACAGGTACGTGATTTTGCCTGCCCGTGCCATTCTGCTGACGTATATATGCAGTGGGCGGTCGGGAAGTGGTTAAAGGTAACCATCCTCACCTGTGATCTGTTTGCTTGTAATTAGTAGACATGTGCATTTGTTTTCGTCCAAATTTCGGGTATTTTCATTATCGTTTTAACAAACGATAACGAACGCGCAGAATCCGATAACCGAAAGATCCGACATAAACAAATGCTTTATTTTCGTTTTCATTTCAACAGTTCGATATAGATAGGAGATTTCGACACAATGCTGACAATAGCGATCTGTGTCCATCGAACCTGTGGTCGAATGTGCCTTACTTAACTCTATTAGTCCAAGATTATTCTACATAGAGAGAAAAGATTCGACATAGAGAGACAATAGCAAAAAAGGTTGAATGTGCCTAACCTAACTCTATTAGTTCAAGATTATTCGACATAGAGAGGAAAGATTTGACATGAAGATTCGACGAAGCAGTCACTGCAAGCGGACATTTATGGTCAAATGCTCCGCCCATAGGCTATAGAAGAATTCTAATGTTGGTTGACTAGTAATAATAATTAATAAATATAATTATTACTAGTGTCATACAACATTAGAATTCTACTATAGCTTGTAAGCGAAACATTCGACCGGAAATGTACGATTGCGGCGTCGTACAGTTTAGCTGCTCCGTCAAATCTTCTTAGAACATTCGACAGACACCATAAGCCTTCAATGACAGATTCGACCTTAATTATTTCGGATTTTCGGACGAATGCATTTTTTAACAAAACAAAATAAATAAAAACGAATTTCAGGAAATGTATTTTTCGGACGAAACAGGTAGACCAACTAAAATTTCAGCCACAAATGCCAGGAAAATTGTTCGGGATGCAAAGAAAAACCCACAAATAACTTCAGGTGAAATACAGGACTCTCTGAAAACATGTGGTGTGGCTGTTTTAAGATGCACAATAAGGAGGCACTTGAAGAAAGATGGGCTGCATGGTCGAGTCGCCAGAAGAAATCCATTAATACGCAAATGCCAGAAAGTATCCCGCTTACAATACGCCAAACATCCACTTGCAGCAGCAAGTACTGGTATAGCATCAAGCGTTAACAACGTACAGCCAACATCCCCATGTTGGCTGTACGGCAACCAGTTGTTAACGCTTGACGCTATACCGGAAGTGATGTTCCGAGGAGCACGATCTCTCGTTGGTGAGGTTCAGTTCACACATGCTGTGTCCGCTGTGACCATACTATGCCAGTACTTGCTGCTGCAAGTGGAGGTCTCTATGCTTTATTGATCTTAGCTTATGTGAGTGCAATGTTTTAAGCTTTTTAATAGAAATATTGTTTTCACAACAATGCTTCACAATTGGAGCACTTTGTTTTATTATACATGGAAAGTCCATGATATCGGGTGTCACGTCTGGATATCATTGGATGTTTAACCCTTTAAGGGTTGATGCTGTTTTGCCGAGCATGAGAGAGCAAGGCATCGCAATTTGATGAGTGCATAACCAAAGGGGAGTGGAAACACTGTTTGCATTCAGTGTTGTTTATGTTTATGTTAGTTGTTGTTTGTACCCATAGTACAGCCCAAAAACAATAGTGCACATTTTGCTTTTTATATCCTACCTAAAACACACTAAAAAAATAAAAAAATCTTGTCCAAGAACAATTTTGACCCTGACCTTTGACCCAAACACTAACCCTGGCACTGACCTAGCTTAACCTCTTCGCGCCCGCGCTATAGCCGAAAGACGGCTGCAGCGCGGACGCTCCCTGCAGGGAGGACGTCCCTGGACGTCCTGTTGTTTACTTCCCTAATGCGCGCTCCTGAGAGCGCGCATCGGGGAAGTTCTGTGCTGGTCGTGTCCGTCGGACACGGCCGGTCACAGATCGCTGTAAACGGCCAATTACAGCAGCCGTTTACAGCGAGATCGACGTGTCCAATGAGAGATGATCTCATATGGAAACATATGAGATCATCTGTCAGCGCCGCTCTCTCTCCTCACACAGACAGCGCGTGGGGAGAGAGAGAACAACGGCTGCAGCGCCGTAAGTAAAAAAAAAAAACTAAATGTGCGATCTGTGTCACCATCCACCCGTCACCATCCACCCCATCCACCTGTCCCCATCCACCTGTCCCCATCCACCCCATCCACCTGTCACCATCCACCTGTCACCATCCACCCCATCCACCTGTCACCATCCACCTGTCCCCATCCACCCCATCCACCTGTCACCATCCACCCCATCCACCTGTCCCCATCCACCTGTCACCATCCACCCCATCCACCCGTCACCATCCACCTGTCACCATCCACCCCATCCACCCGTCACCATCCACCTGTCACCATCCACCCCATCCACCTGTCACCATCCACCTGTCACCATCCACCCCATCCACCTGTCACCATCCACCCCATCCACCTGTCACCATCCACCTGTCACCATCCACCCCATCCACCTGTCACCATCCACCTGTCCCCATCCACCCCATCCACCTGTCACCATCCACCTGTCCCCATCCACCCCATCCACCTGTCACCATCCACCTGTCCCCATCCACCCCATCCACCTGTCACCATCCACCTGTCCCCATCCACCCCATCCACCTGTCACCATCCACCTGTCCCCATCCACCCCATCCACCTGTCCCCATCCACCTGTCACCATCCACCCCATCCACCCGTCACCATCCACCTGTCCCCATCCACCTGTCCCCATCCACCTGTCCCCATCCACCCGTCCCCATCCACCCGTCACCATCCACCTGTCACCATCCACCCCATCCACCTGTCCCCATCCACCTGTCACCATCCACCCCATCCACCCGTCACCATCCACCCGTCACCATCCACCCGTCCCCATCCACCCCATCCACCTGTCACCATCCACCCATCCACCTGTCCCCATCCACCTGTCCCCATCCACCCCATCCACCCGTCCCCATCCACCTGTCCCCATCCACCCGTCCCCATTCACCCGTCACCATCCACCCGTCACCATCCACCTGTCACCATCCACCCCATCCACCTGTCCCCATCCACCCGTCACCATCCACCTGTCCCCATCCACCTGTCCCCATCCACCTGTCCCCATCCGTGTCCCCAGTGCATGTGTCATCAGTGCCACATCAGTGCCATCTGTCATTAGTGTCACGTGTCATCATTGCCACGTGTCGGTGCCATCTGTCATCAGTGCCGCATATTAGTGCCATCTCTCATCAGTGCCACGTATTAGTGCCACATGATAGTGCCACGTATTAGTGCCATCTGTCATCAGTGCCATCTGTCAGTGTCACATGTCATCAGTGCCCCGTATTAGTGCCGTCTGTCATCAGTGTCACGTGTCATCAGTGCCCCATACTAGTGCCATCTGTCACCAGTGCCACATCAGTTTCACATGTCATCAGTGCTACCTGTCATCAGTGCCACGTCAGTGTCACGTGTCATTGTCCTGTTGCTCCAGGGCCTTCAGAAGATTAATAGGTAGTCAACAAGTTAGATGTGTAATTTATGCTCCTAGAACACGTGATGGCGCTCCCTGCATGTTGGGCCTCTCTAAGTGGCCAGGCTGTGTAAAAGTCCCACACATGTGGTATCGTAATACTCAGGAGGAGTAGCAGAATTTATTTTGGGGTTTCATTTGTGGTATACACATTCCATGTGAGAGAAATAACCTATTAGAATGACAATTTTGTGAAAAAAAATAAAAAATAAAAAAATAATTAATTTTGCAAAGAATTGTGGGAAAAAAAATGACAGCATCAAAAAGCTCACCATGGCTCTTCCTAAATACCTTGGAATGTCTACTTTCAAAAAAGTGGTCATTTGGGGGGTATTTGCACTTTCCTGGCTTGTTCGGGTCACAAGAAATGAGATAGGTCACCAGTACATCAGATGTGATCAATTTTGTATGATTTGCACCACAGTTTGTAGAGTCTGTAACTTTCACAAAGACCAAATAATATCCACTAATTTGGGTTATTTTTACCAAAGATATGTGGCAGTATAAATTGTGGCCAAAATTTATGAAGAAAAATTAATAATTTGCAAAATTTTATCACAGAAACAAAGGAAATGCGTTTTTTTTTCAAAATTTTCGGTCTTTTTTCATTTATAGCGCAAAAAATAAAAAAAACCCAGAGGTGATCAAATACCACCAAAAGAAAGCTCTATTTGTGGGAAAAAAAGGACAAAAAATTCATTTGGGTTCAGTATTGCATGGCTGAGTAATTGTCATTCAAAGTGTGAGAGCACCGAAAGCTGAAAATTGGTCTGGGCAGGAAGGGTGTTTAAGTGCCCAGTAAGCAAGTGGTTAAACCTTGATCTAAATATTTTTATTATTATTATTTTTTTTTTATTAAACACACACTTTTTTTACTGCAAGGAGAGAAAAAGATTTGATGTATCTCTCTCCTCCATTCACAGAGAGTGAAAACATGGGGCGCGTTTCACAGTGACTTATCACTGTGGTAGCCAATCAGAGGCTATCACAGGGATCAGGTGACCCAGAATCGGGAGTTCCAGGTACCGTTAGTACAGGGCCCAGGGCTCTAGCTAAGACCCCGGTCTCTGTGCTGGGAGCACAAAGGGATATATGCAAAGGCCAATGAGCTGCGGGTGTTGGATTCCACACTCCAAAGCTGCACATACACAAAGGGACAGGGATTCTCATGACATTATTGACCTAATAATTGCCCATATTTTGTCACCCCTACGTAAAAATTTCCAAATTGGGCCTAATTCGCTATTTTCCCTCCCCAATGTCATGTGATTCGTTAGTGTTAAAGTGTCTCAGGTGTGAATGGGGAGCAGGTGTGTTAAAATTGGTGTTATCGCTCTCACTCTCTCATACTGGTCACTGGAAGTTCAACATGGCACCTCATTATTATTATTATTATTATTATACAGGATTTATATAGCACCAGCAGTTTGCGCAGCGCTTTACAACATCAGGGGAGACAGTACAATTACAATACAATTCAATACAGGAGGGATTAGAGGGCCCTGCTCGTTAAAGCTTACAATCTAGAAGGGAGGGTCAAGTGGAAACAAAAGGTAATAACTGTGGGGGATGATCAGATGGAAAAAATGAAAATACAGTTGTTGTGGGGGTAGGATAGGCTTCCCTGAAGAGGAGAGTTTTCAGGGATTGTCTAAAAGCTAATAGAGTAGGAGATAGACGGACTGATTGGGGTAAGGAGTTCCATAGGCTTGGAGAGGCTATGGAAAAGTCCTGGAGACGAGCATGGGAGGAGGTGATGCAGCCTCATGGCAAAGAACTCTCTGAGGATCTGAAAAAAAGAATTGCTGCTCTACATAAAGATGGCCTAGACTATAAGAGGATTGCCAAGACCCTGAAACTGAGCTGCAGTATGGTGGGCAAGACCATACAACAGTTTAACAGGACAGGTTCCACTCAGAACAGGCCTCGCCATGGTCGACCAAAGGAGTCAAGAGCACGTGCTCAGCGTCATATCCAGAGGTTGTCTTTGAGAAATAGATGTATGAGTGCTGCCAGCAGTGCTGCAGAGGTTGAAGGGGTGGGGGGTCAGCCTGTCAGTGTTCAGACCATACGCCGCACACTGCATCAAATTGGTCTGCATGGCTGTCGTCCCAGAAGGAAGCCTCTTCTAAAGATGATGCACAAGAAAGCCCGCAAACAGTTTGCTAAAGACAAGCAGACTAAGGGCATGGATTACTGGAACCATGTCCTGTGGTCTGATGAGACCAGGATAAACTTATTGATTCAGATGCTGTCAAGCCTGTGTTGCGGCAACCAGGTGAGGAGTACAAAGACAAGTGTGTCTTGCCTACAGTCAAGCATGGTGGTGGGAGTGTCATGGTCTGGGGCTGCATGAGTACTACCAGGACTGGGGAACTACAGTTCATTGAGGGAACCATGAATGCCAACATGTACTGTGACATACTTAAAGTGGAAGTAAAGTCAGATTTTCCACTTTCACCTACAGGTAAGCCTGTAATGAGGCTTACCTGTAGGTACAAAAAATATCTCCTAAACCTTTACGGTTTAGGAGATATTCCCCGTGCAATACGCCGCTGACTGCAGCGGCGCATGCGCACGGGGGATTCTCGTCTGAAAGGCCGGCAGAATACGAACCCTGCCGGGACGAAGTCTCCCGTGCGCATGCGCGGGAGTGACGACATCGCGGCTCCAGCCACTCACAGCGCTGGAGTCGCGATACCCGGAAGACACGCCGAGGCAACATGTCAGCGACCTCGGCGTGGACCAGGTGAGTTACCGACGCCTCGTTCTAAGGTAAGTATTTCATAATGAGCTAGTATGCGGTGCATACTAGCTCATTATGCCTTTTCCCTTACAGGTGTAAAAAAAAAAAAAAATGTCAGCGGGTTTACTCCCGCTTTAAGCAGAGTATGATCCCCTCCCTTCGGAGACTGGTCCACAGGGCAATATTCCAACATGATACCAACCCCAAACACACCTCCAAGACAATCACTGCCCTGCTAAGGAAGCTGAGGGTAAAGGTGATGGACTGGCCAAGCATGTCTCCAGACCTAAACCCTATTGAGCATCTGTGGGGCATCCTCAAATGGAAGGTGGAGGAGTACATGGTCTCTAACATCCACCAGCTCAGTGATGTCATCATGGAGGAGTGGAAGAGGACTCCAGTGGTGACCTGTAAAGCTCTGGTGAACTCCATGCCCAAGAGGGTTAAGGCAGTGCTGGAAAATAATGGTGGCCACACAAAATATTGACACTTTTGGCCCAATTTGGACATTTTCACTTAAGGGTGTACTCACTTGTGTTGCCAGCGGTTTAGACATTAATGGCTGTGTGTTGAGTTATTTTGAGGGGGAAAGCAAATGTACACTGTTATACAAGCTGTACACTCACTACATTGTAGCAAAAGTGAATTTCTTCGGTGTTGTCACATGAAAAGACAATACAACATATACAAACATTTAAGGGGTGTACTCACTTTTGTGAGATACTGTATAACATGCCTTTGCAGCAAGGAGCACATGGAAGGATGACGCATGTCAAACAAAACTAAAGAAAATTCCCAGCTCAACGTACCAACCAGCCTGCAACCAACCGAATTATCCTGCTTAACCCTCCTGTCCCTGGTGCTGCAGAATCATTGAGATAATGGGGGGGTGGAAGGATTGTGTGTCTGATGGGGGTGGAGGGTATCTTGGGGGTGTGATTAGAGTGGAGGGATCTAGTGGGGTATCTGGAGGTGTGATCAGAGTGGAGGGATCTGGGGGGATTTGGAGGTGTGATCAGAGTGGAGGGAATCTGGGGTGTGATCAGAGTGGAGGAATCTGGGGGGTGTGATCAGAGTGGGGGGTATCTGGGGGTGTGTTTAGGGTGGGGGTATTTGGTGGGTGTGATTAGGGTCGGGATATCTGGGGGTGTGATCAGAGTGGAGTATCTGGTGGGTGTGATCAGGGTGGGGGTACCTGGGTGATGTGATCAAGGTGGGGTATCTAAAAATCCACTGGTTAGGAGGAGCAAATTACTTGCCTTGGCCCGGACACTTACAACCCACACTATGCCACTGGCTGCAGGCACACAAAGGGGTGGAGATACTCATGACATTATTGACCTACTGATTAGCTACATTAGGTCAATTTCATTAGGTCAGTTACATGTTTGGAACAACCTCAAACTCATCACCAGTCAGAAAGTATGAAAACAAGATCTTGCTTTCACACAGTACTGCTCCAGACCTGTGCCTCGAGCAAGTCTCTGTGGCCAACTAGAGTAGGCTCGAAAAGCTTGTCTCCACCTACTAATAGAAGATGAAGATGAATAGGAGCTGCATAACAAATATCTCTTCCTTCTTACACCCTGTACACACAATAGGATTTTCTGACAACAAAATCCATGTTTTTTTTTCCGACGGATGTTGTCTCAAACTTGTCTTGCATACACATGGTCACAAAAATCTTGTCGGAAATTCCAAACATCAAGAACGCGGTGACGTACAACAAGTATGACGAGCTGAGAAAAATTCAGTTTAATAGCCAGTGCGACTCTTCTGCTTGATTCCGAGCATGTGTGGAATTTTGTGCATCGGAATTGTGTACACACGATCGGAATTTACGACAACGGATTTTGTTGTCAGAAAATTTGAGATCAAGATCTCAAATTTTGTGTGTCAGAAATTATGATGGAAAATGTCCGATGGAGCCTACACACGGTTGGAATTTCCGACAACAAGCTCCCATTGAACATTTTCTGTCGGAAAATCCTATCGTGTGTAAGGGGCATAAGTGTTCTTTACTGAACCATCCATAGTATAGATGCTTCTAAGATGTCTGTGCCCAAGGATCGCCTTGCCCTAACTTGTTTCACCACTTTCATGCTTGTGATCGAGCAGTTTCGGTGAAACCCATTAAGGCAAATTGATCCTTGGGCAGGGACATAAGAAGCAGCTATACTGCAGATGGTTCAAAAAAGAACACTTATGCCGTGTACACACGGTCGGAATTTCCGATGGAAACAGTCCGATGGGAGCTGTTCATCGGATTTTCCAACCGTGTGTATGCCCATCGGTCTTTTTCTGTCGGCATTTCTGACGGACTTTGGATTGAGAGCCTGTTCTTAATTTTTCCAACGGAAAACCTTTGTATCGGATTTTCCAATCGTGTGTATGCAATTCCGACACGCAAAATTCTGACGCATGCTCGGAAACAATTTGATGAATGCTCAGAAGCATTAAAGGTTTTTTTTGTATGTCATAATGTAGAGAATAAGTGTTCCTTTCATTTGAGCCCAGTCTTGCCACACAGATTTACTCCAGCCCTGAGAAATCCTCTTTTATTGTTCAGTTAGACATATCTTGACAAAGTGCTGAACACTTTGTCAAAAACGCCCCCTTGCTGTGAGTGACGGGTGATTTACATATCTCATGCACTAGCCTAAGACAGGCACATCCTGTGTAATTATAAAAAGTGAGAAATTCACCCCTCCCCCACATAAAAATGATGGAAAGGAATGTTATCTATGATCAGGTGACCTCAGACACACACACTGCACTATAACAATCATCAGATCACTGGATGTTCTACTCTGCCCAACTCTGACTACAAACATGTCCCCTATATTCTTCTTGCTGTTCACTCGAGAATACATTTTCTTTCACTCTGGTCTGTGGATCTGTGGTCTGTGCCTGTCCCAGGCTAGTGCATGAGATATGTAAATCACCTGTCACTCACAGCAAGGGGGCGTTTTTGACAAAGTGTTCAGCACTTTGTCGAGATATGTCTAACTGAACAATAAAAGAGGATTTCTCAGGGCTGGAGTAAATCTGTGTGGCAAGACTGGGCTCAAATGAAAGGAAATCGTATTCTCTACATTATGACATCAACAAAAAAAACCTTTAATGCTTCCGAGCATGCATCGAATTGTTTCCAAGCATGCGTCGGAATTTTGCGTGTCGGGGTTTACATCCACTTTAAACTTCCCTTTTATAGTGCCGTCGAATGTGTTGTATGTTGTGGTGTTATTGACTAGACATGTGCAATTCGTTTAATTTTTTTTGAGTTTTTCGTTAAAATTCGTTATATTCGTTCATTCGTTATCGTACGAATGAACGAACGATTCGCTAAAAATTTTAACGAATAACGAATGTTCGAATCGAACGAATACGAAAAACAACGAAAATCCGAAATAACCAGATTAGAAACAACGAAACTACGAAAGAAGAAAATCCGAAAAACGAAAACAGGAACAACGAAAATCAAAATGAACGAAAAAAATCGTACATTCGTAACTTTTTTTTTTTTTTTTTTTGAATTGGTAATTTTCCGTGTCCCTTACAATGGCGCTGCTTAACGTGCTTCGAATGGATTGAATGAAAAAATTCGTACATTCGTAACTTTTTTTTTCGATTCGTAATTTTCCGTGTCTCTTAAAATGTAATAATAGCATACACATTACATAAAATTATGAATTATGCTCCGATTACGAATCTACAAAAACAATGTTACGAAAGTACGAATAAATCAATCTAACAAAAGTACGAATGTAACTAAATCTACGAAAATACGAATGCGTCCGAATTTCGAATAAACGAAAATTAAACTAACGGAAAAACGAATCAATGAAAAAATAACTCTTCCGAAAATACGAATCGTTACGAATACAAACACCGACGACTTACGAATGTACGAATCGTTACGAACACCGACGACTTACGAATTTACGAATCGTTACGAATCAACGGAAACGAAAGAAACGAAACGAAAAAAAACAAATTTTTCTATTGTGCACATGTCTATTATTGACCGTCAGAATTTGGTGTGACCGTGTGTAGGCAAGACAGTTTGAGCGAAATTCCGTCGGAATTCGGACGGGAAAACCACCAGAGCTTTTTCCGACGAGAGTTCCGATCGTGTGTACGCGGCATAACTGTATATGGAAGAAATCTTGGTGTGTGGCTCTTATTCATTTACATCTTCTAAAGAGCTCTAGCTGTCACACTATTCAAGACATATTGGGGCTGACTGTGCCTACTAGGTTCCTCTTATAGCTTTTGAGTGGACTGGTCCTCTAAAGTGACTGCTGTATTTTTTTTTCTTAGAATATTTTCTAGCTGTAAAAAAATTATAACATGCAACAAAAAAAAAAAAAATGGAAAAGATGACAACAGATGCACCAAAATCGAATTTTTATCCGGTATATACATTATTTCAAGGGCTTCGTACAGGGGGACTACAGACATCACACATACGGTTGACCTTGAACACTACACTCTAATTTCAAAAGGGACTTTTATACAGTCAGTAATGTGCGCACAGTCTGCTAACCTTGAGCAGGAGACAGTGAGCATGTCACATAATAGATACAAATATTTCCTATCATCTTGCAATTCAAATGTGACTAATTCCTCCAAGGTTGATCTATTTATGGTGTTTGGCTTACATGAATGAAGCGTGTAACTTTGCAACGCGAGTTCATGTATTACCATTTAAATATGTGCATATTTTGCGGGGAAATGTTTGTATGCATTCACTACATGCATTAATCTTGTCCTCCCGCAGCATACGAAGGGATAAATCCGGGGAGATCACATGGTGCATAGATGTTTTGGATATTTTTTTTGTCCAAGACATATTTTATGACAAAGGATATATCTCTGCATTGTGATGTTCATATTAATGTCAATGGAACATCATTTGCATTGTATACATTGCATTATAATAGGCATGCTCTAAAATGAAGTTCTCCAGCCTTATAAATTCTACCTGCTTACTATGTAAAAAAAAAAAAATCCTGGAGCAGAGGGAAGCCGCTTTGATTAGACACACAGAAAATGAAGACCCCTTAACCTAAGCAGAACAGAAGCCCAACGTACTGAATGTGGTAGTTGGCCTAATTAATCAGCCTTCCTTTTTGTAATTGTAGCGCTACCCTCTAAGGAGCCGCTGTAATTTACCTGGTCCTTTCCCAGAATTAGTGCAGAGGCAGCAACAGTTACATAGTAGGTGAGGTTGAAAAAAGACTCAAGTCCATCAAGTCCAACCTATGTGTGTGATTATATGTCAGTATTACATTGTATAAACCTGTACGTTGTGGTCGTTCAGGTGCTTATCTAATAGTTTCTTGAAACTATCGATTCCCCCTCACTGAGACCACCGCCTGTGGAAGAGTATTCCACATCCTTGCCGCTCTTATAGTAAAGAACCCTCTACGTAGTTTAACTGCTTCCCGACCGCCTCCTGCACATATACGTCGGCAGAATGGCACGGCTAGGCAAAAGCACGTACAGGTACGTCCCCGGTCGGGAGCTCTGTGACCACGGTCGCGGGACCAGCGGACCCGATCGCCGCTGGTGTCCCGCGATCGGGTCACAGAGCTGAAGAACGGAGAGAGGTCTGTGTAAACAAACCTCTTGCCGTGCTTCCTACACTGCCTGTCACTAATCGGCTGTTCCCTGTCATCGGGAAAGCCGATCAGTGACGTCAGATGTCAGCCACGCCCCCTAATGTAAAAAAAAACACACACGTCACAGACCATAACCCCTCCCCTCCCCCTAGTGGTTAACTCTTTCACTGCCAGTGTCATTTATACAGGAATCAATGCATTTAAATAGCATTGATTGCTGTATAAATGACAATGGTCCCAAAAATGTGTCAAAAATGTCCGATGTGTCCGCCATAATGTCGCAGTCACAATAAAAATCGCCGCCATTACTAGTAAAAAATAAATATTAATAAAAATGCTATAAAACTATCCCCTATTTTGTAAACGCTATAACTTTTGCGCAAACCAATCAATAATCTTTTTTCTTACCAAAAATATGTAGAAGAATACGTATCGGCCTAAACTGAGGGAAAAAAAAATGTTTATATATTTTTTGGGGATACTTATTATAACAAAAAGTATTTATGCTCTATTTTTGTTTATAGCGATAAAAAAAAAAAACGCAGGGGCGATCAAATACCCCCAAAAGAAAGCTCTATTTGTGGGAAAAAAAGGACGCCAATTTTGTTTGGGAGCCACGTCGCACGACCGCACAATTGATAAAGGGGCCTGGTCCTTTGGCTGCAAATTGGTCCGGGGCTGAAGTGGTTAAGGTTAAACCTCTTTTCTTCTCATTTTAATGAGTGGCCACGTGTCTTGTTAAACTCCCTTCCGTAAAAAGTTTTCTCCCTATTGTGGGGTCACCAGTACGGTATTTGTATATTGAAATCATATCCCCTCTCAAGCGTCTCTTCTCCAGAGAGAATAAGTTCAGTGCTCGCAACCTTTCCTCATAACTAATATCCTCCAGACCCTTTATTAGCTTTGCTTCCCTTCTTTGTACTCGCTCCATTTCCAGTACATCCTTCCTGAGGACTGGTGCCCAGAACTGGACAGCATACTCCAGGTGCGGCCGGACCAGAGTCTTGTAGAGCAGGAGAATTATTGTTTTATCTCTGGAGTTGATCCCCTTTTTAATGCAAATATTCTGTTTGCTTTGTTAGCAGCAGCTTGGCATTGCATGCCGTTGCTGAGCCTATCATCTACTAGGACCCCCAGGTCCTTTTCCATCCTAGATTCCCCCAGAGGTTCTCCCCCCCCCCCCCCAGTGTATAGATTGCATTCATATTTTTGCCACCCAAATGCATTATTTTACATTTTTCTACATTGAACCTCATTTGCCATGTAGTTGCCCGCCCCATTAATTAGAGTTCACTCACTCTATCTCATCAGTCAGTCTAGGGCAGGCATGTCCAAACTCTGGCCTGTGGGCCAATCTTGGCCCGTTTTCTGGTTTTGAATGGCCCGCCGGTTGATTTGGACATATATATCTTTTGTGGCCCCCAACTAATTACCAAGCACCGGGGGGCCACAAAATATATACATGCTGGCTGCCTTGGAGGGGACGAGGAGGAGGCGGGACAAGTGTCGTACATACAGGTGAATTTCCTGTTTGCACGGCGGCCTCTGTAATAGGAAGTCCCATCGCCTGCGCTGCCATTGGACCACTGTTCTGTCCATCAAAGGAGGCGGGACTTTCTATTAAAAGAGGCCGCAGAGAAAACAGATTCTGCTGTATGTAATCTGTTGGCACTCTTCCCGCCCCCTCCGAGGTTGCAGATGGGCATCAATCAGGCTGCACTGATGGCAATGGTGAGTCTGCATTCCTGGCAATTGGGGTGCTGCATTCATGGCAACAGTGGGGCTACAGATGGGCACTGACCCTTATTTTGCTTCCTAGTTCTGTATTTAATTTTTTTTTCCTGAAACGACCCTCTAATGCCCCATACACACGGTCGGACATTCCGACCACAAAATCCGTCAGATTTTTTCCAACGGATTTTGTCCGAAACTTGTGTTGCACACACACGGTAGGACAAAGTTGTTGTAAAATCCGATCATTCCGAATGAGGTGACGTATAAAACATACGACGGGACTACGTAGAGCCCAGTAGCCAATAGCTTTCGTCTCCAAATTTCTTCTGAGCATGCGTGGCACTTTGTGCGTCAGAATTCTCTACACACGATCGGAAAAAGTCTGATTGGATTTTGTTGTCGGAAAATTTTAGATCCTGTTCTCAAATTTTTTCCGTTGGAAATTCCGACGGAAAAAGCCAGCTAGGGCCCACACGCGATCGGATTTTCCGACAACATAATCCGATCAGACTTTTTCCATCAGGGCATTAAAGTGAAGGTGCGTGTTATATGCCAATAAATACGGTATAGCCCAATATCCCGCCCGAGTTCATCTCTTCACCACACACAGTCACAAAGGCAAGAGAATTCTTGTTGGGCAGTGTATTAGTGCGCAAACTAATACACTTAGACCGAATTTTAATGGTTCAAAGAATGTCAGGCAAAATAGTCGGCCCTCATGCATGTTCACTTCATCAAATCTGGCCCTCTTTCAAAAAAGTTTGAACACCCCTGGTCTAGGGGATATCTTTTTAGGATTTTTACTGCAGAAGAACCTGGATGGGGTGTAGGACGATATGGGATAATCCAAATTCACTGAATATTTGCAGGAAGACACTTCACTTGGCTATGTCTTCCTAAACTCTCTATGCAGGAGCAAGTGCAGATGACAGAACTGGGTCCCTTTTAAGAAGCTAACCCAATCAGGAATACTACTAGCTGGTCTGTTTAATTACACTGTATTTTGTGTGCGTTTGTGTGTGAATGAGTACCCAGAAGTACTATGTACCCCTTAACTACTTATGTAGGGGAGGAGCTTGTATCTGGGGGTCTCCCTTTTTTAAAGGGGGCTTTGAGATTCTGATTAGTCCCCCTGAAGAACCCCAAAACCCCTGGGACAGGGTTGTGGGAAGAGGCCCTTATCCTCATCAGCATTGGAACAAGTTACTTTGCTAGGGTGGCTCCCTGGGCAAGGTACCTTCCCCGTGTTGAAGACACGTGGTATGGTTCAGGTGGGGCATACAGTATGACATATGCATGTATACAGTGCCTTGAAAAAGTATTCACACCCCTGTCCGCCCCAGTATTCCACATTTTGTCATGTTACAACCAAAAAACGTAAATATATTTTATTGGGATTTTATGTGATAGACCAACACAAAGTGGCAAATGATTGGGAAGTGGAAGGAAAATTAGAAATGGTTTTCAAAATTTTTACAAATAAATATGTGAAAAGTGTGTGGTGCATTTGTATAGCGCCCCCCGGAGTCAATACTTTGATCTAAACCATTCCATTGTAGTTCTGGCTGTATGTTTAGGATTGTTGTCCTGCTGGAAGGTGAACTTCTGCCCCAGTCTCAAGTCTTTTGCAGAACTGGGCTCCGGAGTGAGCGTGCATAAGTGCCCCTAGAGCAATTGGCTTACTATGGGGGCACTCAGTGGGGAGGAGGAGCCAGGAGTGCTGGCTGGGGACGCAAGAAGAGGAGGATTGGGGCTGCTCTGTGCAAAACTATTGCACAGAGCAGGTAAGTAGAATATGTTTTTTATTTTATTTAAAAAAAAAAATATTTGAGCATTTACATTACTTAAAGTTCTGTCTTGCAGTACAAAAAGAAGCAAAATGGTAAAAAATGGTAATGGTAAAAATGGAATAAAAATGTTAGCATTTGTAGAAGAGGGAGGGCAGAGGGGCAAAGTAATACATTGCTGTTTAGGTGAGTTAAGTTGGCTTGCATTTTAAAATGACACAAGAAAACTTTCATGGCAGTTATTGTGACTTTGACAATTGGTAAATTTGGTTATGCATTAGGAAAATATGATAATGTTTTGCCCTATTAAAAGGAAAATATGGTGATTTCGAGGAGTACACATTTTAAGTTATTATTTTAACATTTCCCCTTTCATTTTGATGTGACTAGCACATTCATGTAGGTATTTTAGTTCCATATTTCCATTATTATTATAATAGTAAATGATTTCTAGATTAGCTGCTAGCTGGAGATTTGTATTGTACTGGGCCCTGCTCATCATCTGTTCAGATAGGACATTAGCAACATAAAAGAGTGCATTGATGTCAGTTAGTCAGATGTGAGGTCAGCAGCAAGGGACAGGTACAATGCAACACACACAGAGACGAAAGATCCTGTCTATGTAAAGTATAGATACCCCATCTACTGATGAATTTAATCACTGGATGACCAGAGCATTTTTTGCGATTCGGCACTGCGTTGCTTTAACTGACAATTGCGCGGTCGTGCGACGTTGTACCCAAACAAAATTGACGTCCATTTCTTCCCACAAATAGAGCTTCCTTTTGGTGGTATGTGATCGCCTCTGCGTTTTTTTTTTTTTTGCGCTATAAACCAAAAAAGAGCATCAATTTTGAAAAAAACACAATATTTTAATAAATAATCCCCATTTTTTTATTAAAATTACATTTTTTTTTTGTCAGTTTAGACCGATACGTATTCTTCTACATATTTTTGGTAATAAAAATTGCAAAAAACGTATATTGATTGGTTTGCGCAAAATTTATAGCGTCTACAAAATAGGGGATAGATTTATAGCATTTTTATTATTATTATTATTTTTTTTTACTAGTAATGTCGGCGATCTGCGATTTTTATCAGGACTGCGACATTACGGCGGACACATCGGACAATTTTGACACATTTTTGGGACCATTGGCATTTATACAGCGATCAGTGCTATAAAAATGCACTGATTACTGTAAAAATTGCCAGGGAAGGGGTTAACACTAGGGGGCGATCAAGGGGTTAACTGTGTTCCCTAGTGTGTGTTCTAACTAAAGTGGGGGTGGGACTAGCTAGGGGAAGAGATAGATACTTAGTATGAACACACGATCAGTCTCTTCTCCCCTCAGAGAACCGGGATCTCTGTGTTTACACACAAGGTTCCGGTTCTCACAGTGTCATGAGCGATCGCGGGAGCCCCTTGGTCATCGCGACCGCCGGGCACTCGCATCGGTTCCGGGGGCGAGTGTGCGCGCCCCTAGTGGCCAAAAAAAGGAAGTGTCATAACATAACGGCGATTCGCGCAGCTAAGCCAGACTGCACCCAGAGCCAAGGCTCCTGAAATATTCGGCTGGGTTCACTGAATTTACATTCAGGTTGGGTAATGGCAGTATTGCCATGCATTGCCTTATGGCAGCCCTTTCATTTGATTGGGCTGCCTAATGGACCAAAACACACCAAAAAAGACCATGTTAGGACTGTCTCAGGACTTAGGATTGCCGCCTTCCTGCGGGGGGTGGTGGGGGTGCCGTTGAATATTGAGCATCACTGGTGACATCAGATTTCTGCCCCTAGCCTTCTGTAGCTGAGACTTGCTGTGTAAATTCTGGGCTTTTTCTGACTGTAGAGGAGAAATGCTGCAGATAAACAGGTATAACTTATGTAGGAGGATTTGTTTCATCTCTATGCATCACCAGAGCCTGGTCACTTCACTGGGTATATGTAAGGGTTTACAACTGCTTTAATGCAATCCATGGTAATATGCGTTAATTCCCCTGTGTGAACCCAATCTGAGGCTGGATTCACACCTTTGCATGTTGCTTTTGAGTTTCTCTTTAAAGTTAATGGAAATGCATCAACAAGCATGTCAATTCATGTATTCACATGATGGCACACGACCCTCATTGGTGTATGTTATGACTTATGTTAATATTTAATAGAAAGTCCATTGCAATAGGCATTGAAAATGCAAGACAATGCACCCTAAAGCACATTGATGTGTGGTGACATGGGTATCGATGCAATTACATGGCTTTCAAGGGAAAATGCATCAGTGGGCAAAATGCAAAGGTATGAATCCACTCTAATGCAGAACTAAAGTATATATTGTTTAACACAAACACTCTGAAATTGCAAGTGTAGATCCCCCCCCCCCCCCCCCCGTAGGAGCATTTCCAAAAAAACTTCAGCCAAACCACGTAGTAAAGGCAAACCTAATACATTGTCACCCAATATGGTTGGTAACTAGGCAAGCATGAAACAGATTACCAATGGTAATAACACAAATTAGCATACGACATGATTAAAGTGGTTGTAAACCCATACAACCTGAAAGACAAAGGCATAATGAGCTAGTATGAAATACTGTTGAAGCTGTTGTAGCGATCCCTGTACACCGCTTTAGAAGTCTGTGGGCTTGCTTGGCTTTAGCTATCCCCCTGCTGGTCAGAGGAGACAGTGCAGCTAATCAACAGTATCTTAGTAGAGAAAGGCAATGTCTCCATCTCCATATTGTTGTAACCCAGCACCTGGCTACACACGATAAAATAATTGTCAACATACAATTTTATAAACACTTCTAATAAGCAGAAGCAGGCTGTGATTGGTTGAGGGGTGTGTACCAGAGGCAGGCTGTGATTGGTTGAGGGGGATTGTCCCTGAGGCAGGCTGTGATTGGTCGAGGGGTGTGTGCCAGAAGCAAGCTGTGATTGGTCGAGGGGTGTGTGCCAGAAGCAAGCTGTGATTGGTCGAGGGGTGTGTGCCAGAAGCAGGCTGTGAATGGTCAAGGGGTGTGTGCCAGAGGCAGGCTGTGATTGGTTGAGGGGGTGTGTCCCTGAGGCAGGCTGTGATTCCGATGGGATGTGTGCCAGAAGCAGGCTGTGATTGGTCGAGAGGTGTGTGCCTGAAGCAGGCTATGATTGGTTGAGGGGTGTGTACCAGAGGCAGGCTGTGATTGGTTGAGAGGGGTGTGTCCCTGAGGCAGGCTGTGATTCCAATGGGATGTGTGCCAGAAGCAGGCTGTGTTTGTTCGAGGGGTGTGTACCAGAGGCAAACTGTGATTGGTTGAGGGGGGTGTCCATGAGGCAGGCTGTGATTCCGATGGGATGTGTGCCAGAAGCAGGCTGCGATTGGTTTGAGGGGTTTGTGCCAGAAGCAGGCTGTGATTGGTCGAGGGGAGTGTACCAGAGGTAGGCTGTGATTGGTTCAGGGGGTGTGTCCCTGAGGAAGGCTGTGATTCCGATGGGGTGTGGGCCAGAATCAGGCTGTCGAGTGGTCGAGCGGTGTGTTCCGGAGGCAGGCAGTGATTTGTAGTGGGTATGTGTGCCAGAAGCAGGCTTTGATTGGTCGAAGGGTGTGTGCCGGAGGCAGGCTGTGATTGGGAAGGGGCATGCTGGCTGGACAATTTACCCAATACAGGCATGTTGTGTGTCCTGTGGAATGGCCAATTTCAGGTTTGTTAAAATCCCTGCAATGTGCAATGATCACCCAGAGTGGATTGTTGTTGTTTTTTTCTCAACAAAGGTGAAGTTGGTTTTTAAGGCATTTTACTTGCATTAGAGAATTCCCTCGCAGTTCAAATTCAGTTCAACATATTTTCCCCAAATCTCCCAGACTTATTACACATCTTCTAAAGCTCTGTAGGTACAATGACCTTTTGTGAGAACGTCTTTCGACAAAGTGTGCAGTAGATAATTATTCCCATTGGTAATAATCTGAAAAGCTTTTCATAGATTCCTTGTTAAATAAAAAAAAAAAAAGAAAAGAACTGAAAGGAAAAAAAAAAAATGATGTAATACTCAGTGCAGCGATAAAACGTAACACCTTTTTAATGAATCATCAAGTGGAATGGTGAGTAAATTAACATTATTAGCTGAGGTTAATTGCACATGTCAAGCTTAAAATATGGATTTTGTATAACACGGAGGAAAAGAACACAAGTGATATAATGATGAATAATACTCGGCTCCGTTTCAGATAAATGGTAGATAGGCCACGACCCCGGTGTCCTGCAGCATTTTCCCTTCCACGGCGATAAAAATAAACCACCGACTGTTTTTAATATACTTCTTTTTCTACATAAGTTTTTCAAAAACAAGAAATGAAAATGTCAGTTTGGTCACATTTTATTTCGACAAACAAGTGAGGCGAAAAGAAGATATCATATTTAACCATTGTGTATCATTTTAAGCCTTTCCAATAAGCCACAACAATACTTACTTACTATAGTTTGCTACAATTGTCCCTTTATCACGATTTTGCTGAAATTCGTCTGTCAGGTGGTTTGAGCTAAAGTGGTACAGATTGCTATGATTTTTTTTAGTTGCAAAAATTTATTCTTGCATTATAGTAAAAAAAAAAATGTCCCAGTACAATTCTGCACCCATCTTTCCCCCCATCCCCATTTCAACTGCAGCCAGGTCGCCACATGTGCCACTATCCTGATCTTCTGGATTGCAGAGGTGGGTACTGAAGACAAGGGTGCCATAGGCTCCTCTAGTTGTCAGTCGACCTGCTGGGAAGAAGGAACAGAGGGAGTGGCTTGCTGGGTGCTGTGTATGTGTCTATGGATGCATACAGCACTGTTTAGGAGCAGGCATGCATGGTGGTCTCCGTAGCAGCCCGCTAAGCACCCGCAAATAGAAGGTGGGCAGAACTGACCTGAGGACCAGATTGAGCCTGCACAGAGTCCTAACCTCAACCCGATAGAACACATTTGGAATGAATTAGACCTGCTGGGAAGAAGGAACAGAGGGAGTAGCTTGCTGGGTGCTGTGTATGTGTCTATGGATGCATACAGCACTGTTTAGGAGCAGGCATGCATGGTGGTCTCCTTAACAGCCTGCTAAGCACCCGCAAATAGAAGGTGGGCAGAACTGACCTGAGAAAGAGATTGAGACTGCACAGAGTCCTAATCTCAACCTGATAGAACACATTTAGAATTAATTAGACCTGCTGGGAAGAAGAAACAGAGGGAGTGGCTTGCTGGGTGCTGTCTATGTGTCTATGGATGCATACAGCACTGTTCAGGAGCAGGCATGCATGGTGGTCTCCTTAGCAGCCGGCTAAGCACCCAAAAATAGAAGATGGACAGAACTGACCTGAGGACCAAATTGAGCCTGCACAGAGCCCTAACCTCAACCTTATAGAACACCTTTGGAATGAATTAGACCTTCTGGGAAGAAGGAACAGAGGGAGTGGCTTGCTGGGTGCTGTGTATGTGTCTATGGATGCATACAACACTGTTCAGGAGCAGGCATGCATGGTGGCCTCTTTAGCAGCTGGCTAACACCGGCAAATAGAAGGTGGGCAGAACTGACCTGAGGAAGAGATTGAGCCTGCACAGAGTCCTAATCTCAACCTGATAGAACTCATTTAGAATGAATTAGACCTGCTGGAAAGAAGGAACAGAGGGAGTGGCTTGCTGGGTGCTGTGTATGTGTCTATGGATTCATACAGCACTGTTCAGGAGCAGGCATGCATGGTGGTCTCCTTAGCAGCCGGCTAAGCACCCGCAAATAGAAGGTGGGCAGAACTGACCTGAGGACCAAATTGAGCCTGCACAGAGCCCTAACCTCAACCTTATAGAACACCTTTGGAATGAATTAGACTTGCTGGGAAGAAGGAACAGAGGGAATGGCTTGCTGGGTGCTGTGTATGTGTCTATGGATGCATACAACACTGTTCAGGAGCAGGCATGCATGGTGGCCTGTTTAGCAGCCGGCTAAGCACCTGCAAAAAGATGGTGGGAAGAACTGACCTGAGGACCAGATTGAGCCTGCACAGAGTCCTAACCTCAACCTTTATAGAACACCTTTGGAATGAATTAGACCTGCTGGGAAGAAGGAACAGAGGGAGTGGCTTGCTGGGTTCTGTGTATGTGTCTATAGATGCATACAACACTGTTCAGGAGAAGGCATGCATGCATGGTGGTCTCCTTAGCAGCTGGCTAAGCACGCGCAAATAGAAGGTGGGCAGAACTGACCTGAGGACCAGATTGAGTTTAAGAAAATTTACAATTTAACCACTTGAAGCCCCCGCAATATACAGTATGTACAATGTCATAGAGGGTGGGCTTTAATGTTCTCAGGCCGTACATACACTATATTACAAAAAGTATTGGGACATCTGTCTTTACAAGCACATAAACTTTAATGGCATCTCAGTCTTAAGCCCCATACACACGGTCGGACTTTTTCATGGATTCTGTCCGATCGGACAAGGTTGTTGAAAAATCAGACCGTGTGTATGCACCATCGGACAGTGTTCGTCGGTTTGACCGACGGACAAAGTCTTATCTCCTGCTGGAAAGATTTGCCGACAACACGGTCCGATCACACCAAATCCGATCGTGTGTACGGTTGTCCGACCGGACAAAGTGCTACGCATGCTCAGATCACATTACAAGACCAAAGCTATTGGCTACTAGCCTCTACGTAGTCCCGTCGTAGGCAACAAACGTCACCACGTTCAGAATGATCGGATTTTCCGACAACTTTGTCCGACCGTGTGTACGCAAAACCAACATCGGACAAAGTATGACGGACATGGTCCGACAGACCTGGTCCGCGGATTGTCCGACCGTGTGTATGGGGCTTTAGTCTGTAGGGTTCAATATTGAGTTGGCCCACCCTTTACACCTATAACAGCTTAAACTCTTCTGTGAAGGTTGTCTTCAAGGTTTAGGAGTGTGTCTATGGGAATGTTTGACCATTCTTCCAGAAGTGCATTTGTGGGGGTCAGGCAAAAATGTGGACGAGAAGGCCTTGCTCACAGTCTCCACTCTAATTCACCCCAAAGGTGTTCTATTGGGTTGAGGTCGGGAGTCAAGTTCCTCCACCCCAAACTCGCTCATCCATGGCTTTACGGACCTTGCTTTGTACCCTGGTCCAAATCATTTGGTGGAGGGGGGGTCAAAATCCCCCCTCCACCAAATGATTTGGACCAGGGTACAAAGCAAGATCCATAAAGACATGAATGAGCGAGTTTGGGGTGGAGGAACATGACTGGCCTGCACAGTCCTGACCTCAACCTGATCGAGCACCTTTGGAATGAAATAGAGCGGAGACTGTGAGCAAGGCCTTCTCATCATCAATAAACAAAATGGAAAGTAAATGAACAGAATGAAAATCTAAATCAAATCAATATTTTGTGTGACCACCCTTTGCCTCCAAACTGTTGATTAAAAAAAAGCTATTAACACTTCTATTTCTGAAAGCATTTTTCATTTTATAGCATTTTTTTAACACCTGCTTTTTTGACCTTTTAAATATTATTTCACATCTTTCTCGAAACTTTTTTTTCTTTACCTATTAAAACATTATTAAACCCAAGTCAATAAATCTGTTATTGCATAGCGACCACTACTTACATTACTGTATGATCATTCATTTTGTGGCTAGTGTCATCTCTTCATCACAGGATCCATCAAATTAAGTCCATCAACTGGCATCCTCCTTTGTGGTGGCTCCATTCAATAGTGAGGTCCCTATGGACCCCATTACAGCTACGGCAACATGTGCGCTCCACCACCTGAACCACAACTGAGCGAAAAAAAAAAGTTGGAGGTAGCGCTCACCAAGGAACCAAGGGTGGAGATGTAGGTACATTTGTTTAAAAAAGGCTACAAGCTGAAAATATACAAAAATGCAATTATTAAACATAAAAGCTGAATTTACATAGAGCGATCAATTTTAAACAGATGGTTTAACCTAGGGTTTGCATCAGTTTTCTATGTATTTTTAACCCTTAAACCCACTGGCCTTGCCAGCCCAGTGTGAAAGTTTTACAAACAGGTGGTTTAACTTTTCACCATCTACCAAAGATGGTAATATCAATCTTGAGTGGACAGACTCATTAATAAAAATACCCTAAATTAAAAAGTCCTTTTATTGGTACCTCCAAAAAATAGTAAACTCATTCTTCATCTGAATGCAAAGCAAAACAGTGCACAATTCTGGTACAAAAGGAAGAAGCACACCACAGGCTCACCGCCACTCTCCCAGTCACGTACTGGGTTGGAGTTCCTCTATGTATCCGTGCCATACAGGTAACAAGGGTTCAGCAATAAGCTTCTCGGTTGCTAGAAGGTTCACCTTGCTTACAACCTGTGAACCACTCCACTCTGACTCATTGAAACAGGTGCTGATCCAATCCTGCTGCCTTTCAAGACTGCCTTTGCTGTGGAGTAATCCCTTCAGAACCAGTATCCTTGTAATCAGGGTTTGATTCTTCCCTCCCAAAACTCTTCAAACTTCCAAAGTTCTGGATCATAAATAGGAACTTTTTTTTCTTCAATTAAGAAATCACTGACAATCAGTCCTGTGTTTCCCACTGGATTACCCCGGAACCCCTCATCCTGCATGGGTGAGAACCCCTGAGTACTCAACCAAGTCTTCAAATTGTTCACCTTAAAGTAGAGAAACTCCACTTTTGGACTTGTACCTGCAAGGTAAACCTATAATAAGGCTTACCTGTAGGTACAATGAATATTTCCTAAACTTGCACTGTTTAGGAGATATTCACACAACATTCAGCCGGTGATGTCACCTGTTCATGCGCTCTGAAGGGACGGTGTACCATGCCGGCCTTCAGAGCTCCGTGGCAAAACCGAGGGCTCCTGTGCGCATGTTCGGGAGTGACATCATTGCAGTCCAGGCCACTCATACAGCCGGAGCCTGCGAACCTGGAAGGAAGAAGGTGGAAGCATCAGGGAGCCATGACAGCACTGCGCTGCAGGGCTCTGTCTACAGGTAAGTCTGTCATAATGTGATAGTACGCGGTGCATAATAGTACATTATGACTTAAACCTGCAAGGGGGCCCATTGCTTTTTCTTTTTCTTGCTGTTTACTACCACTTTAACCACTTCCCGCCCATCCTATAGCAGAATGACGGCCGGGAAGTGGTTCAGTTATCCTGACTGGTCGTCATATTAAAGCAGGATAAGGGGCAGATCGGTGGTGTGGTGTATCAGTCTGACACACCGCATCTCCAATCTAGGAAAAGAGCCTCTGACGGAGGCTCTTTACCACGTGATCAGCTGTGTCCAATCACAGTTGATCACAGTGTAAACATGTATCGACTTTTCCTCTACTCGCACAGAAAGACGCGAGTAGAAGAGAGCCGATCGGCTGCTCTCCTGATAGGGGGGGTCTGCACTGATTGATTATCAGTGCAGCCCCCCCAAGGATTCCAGCCCAGGACCACCAGGGATGCCCACCCATGGCCAACAGGGATGCCCCCCCATGGGCAGCAAGGATGCCCACCCATGGCCACCAGGGATGCCCACCCATGACCACCAGGTAAGCCCACTAGAGCCCACCAGGGATAGCAATCATTGCTCATTAGGGATGGCACTCTGTGCCCATCAGTGATGCCTGCCAGCACCTCTGATCAGTGCTGCCTATCAGTGTCTTCTATCAGTGCCGCCCACCAGTGGAACGACACAGTGTGACATTAGGCATCCTTAGGTTATACTTCCATCTAGTCAAGCAAAGGATTTTACAGTGAGTGCAAACATCCTATTGTAATATTTAGAAGAACACGTTTACGGCAATTATTTATGAAAAAAAACAAACATGGTTTTCACTATAACACAGTATTCAGAACAAAGGTATAGACAGGTTTGCATCTATTTCTCCTATAAGTTTAGTATGTAAAGCAAATGCTCAGAAGTGAAAATTAAGGTAGCCGCATTATAAATAGAATGTGATCATCTTATCCATGTCATTACATTTTCCATCAGTACAAATAATCCCAGTGCATTTGTTTTTGGCAGAAACAAATACCAAGATTTTTATCGGCTTGGCTTTAAACATGCTATCATCACTGGTGATATTTATAGAGGGCAAATGTTCAAATTGCTGTGATAATGACACCTCTGTCTTTCATCCCTGCTCTATATTTGGTTGATGCCAATGAAATGCGAGCAATTAAATTAATTTTATCTGCAATATATAGATAATCCGTTGGAAGGATGATGACATTATCGCCAGCAATAAGGAAGCCGAGGGTACCGGTAAGTTTTTTTTCTCCAAAGTTTTTTTTTTGTTTTACCTTATTGCAGCAGTTTGGCATGTTGTTGGACCTTACTAAATAAATAGACCTTGTAATGCAAGATCTTCGTTAACAATGTTACTTTCTCCATGACAGCATTGATGACTGTCCTGAAATTGGCCAGATTTTAAGATTCATTGGGTAGCTGCATTGCCATCCATTGGAAAAACATAAAGGGTAACACACATACCCTCCTTTAAACCTAACTTTAGGATCTCTTCCTTTGTGACCCCACTGGCGAGATTTTCCCTTGCTTCCTGTACCTGTGCTACCAGGACAAGAAGGGCTGGTGCAGAACTAGGGTGCAGAAAAATGGCAGCAGCTGCTCTGGACTGAAGAGTCAAAATTTAAAATATTTTACTGTAGCGGGAGGCAGTTTGTTCACCGAAGGGCTGGAGAGTGATACAAAAGTCTACAGGCAACAGTGAAGCATGGTGGAGGTTCTTTGCAAGTTTAGGGCTGCTTTACTGCAAATGGAGTTGGAGATTTGGTCAGGATCAATGGTGTCCTTAATGCTGAGATGTACAGGCAGATACTTATCCATCATGTTATACCATCAGAGAGGCATGTGATTGGCCTCACATTTATTCTGCAGCAGGAAACAACCCCAAGCATGAAGCCAATGTCATTAAGGAGTCCTGGAAGTGATGACTTAACCCCCACAGAGCCCTGATCTCAGCATCATGGAGTCTGTCTGATATTACATGAAGAGACACAAGGATTTGAGGCAGCCTACATCTGCAGAAGATCTGTGCTTAGTTCTCCAAGATGTTTGGAACAACCTACCTGCTGAGTTCCTTCAAAAACTGTGTGCAAACTGTGTGCAAATTGGCCCGGAGAGCAGAAATCCAAGACAGTGTGGTGTCTCTGTATACACCATTGTGGCATAATCCCTACCTGCCTCAGTTTATCTCCTATCCTGACCCAATTATCTGGACAAGATATGGAATAAAGACAGTGGGCTCAGTAGACGGTAATGGGGTGCTATTGACGTAATGGGGCGCACTTATTTTGCTACCTCCAGTTTAGGCATGCTTTTTCTGCCCAATTTGGGTCTTCCAACCTAGATGTGCACGTTGGTAATTTGGATGACTTGATAAGAGACAAAGACCTCCCTAAAGCCCTGTCTGTGGTCTATAAACCACTATTCATAGATACTACCAAGGTTTTGGCCTCCTGTCGCACTGCATGGTTGTCAGGCTTCTCGCAGCTTGATAATGATGACTAGGATGAGGTGGAATTCTACCCTTTTCTAGACTGGTACCAGCAAGGGACCATCTGATACAATTCAAATTTCTCCATAGAATATACTACACTCCAGTTAAACTTCTGAGAATCTTCCCAGCACATCCCTTCAACTGTTGGAGGTGTACTGCCCCTGGGGCCGATTTTCTGCACATTTTTTGGCATTGCACACCCATACAGCAATTTTAGATGGAGGTTATGGACTGTATTAAGGCGGTCACAATGATTACCATCAGATCTTCTATAGCGGTCTGTCTGTTGGGCCTGGTAGACCCGTTGGCAGCCAAAAAGGTGATTTGTTTGCTACTTACCCTGCTCTTGTTCTATCCAATTATTTTATCATGGAAGAAACCGGTGGTCCCTACTATTATGGCCTGGAAGGTGTGGATAACTAATACCTTACCACTGTATAAAGCTACGTATCTAAATAGAGGGGTACCAACTAAATTTGAAAGGTGTGGGGAGGTTGGATGACTGATAATTCTACCACTACCACTATTCTACTGGACTAATTGTCTATTGGTTAATGCTTTAGATAGTGGGCAGGAAGCTAAATATATGATGGCCTCAGTGAGCACCTGACTAAATGACTGTGGGTATCCCTGAGTTGATGTGAAGGTATACGTTTACCTGGTCTTTTTAACTGGTCACTGTTATGGACTGGAGCTGCATTGTTCACTTGTGCTAGTGTATTGTAGTACTGACTGTTGTCTCTGTTTTTATGCTTGTAACTTTATTAAGAAAATTTCAATAAAAATCATTTTAAAAAAAAAACTGTGTGCAAGTATACCTGAAAGAATTGATGCTGGTTTGAAGGCAAAAGAGGGCCACACCAAAAATTGATTTGACTTGGATTTCTCTTCTGTTCAATTACTTTCCATTTTGTTAATTTATAAAAATAAACTATTTACACTTCTGTTTCTGAAGGCAGTCTTCATATAAAATGAAATGGACACACACCTTGGGGTGGGCAGAGCCATGCAAATAATTGCTTTACAACTCATTGGCCAGTTGCACACCATTAACCATTAGTGAATAGTGCAAATATAACCTAATATTATAGAAATATTCATTACAAACTGCAAACAGTTATTTTGGACTATTTGGTCATTATCAGTTTTGTGTATGGAATCCCTGACTACGGTTAGAAGGGATTAAAGCAATCAAATTGCCCTTACTCTTTCACTCTTACCAGTGTGTAGCACAGTAAAGCCTTCTTAAACAGAAAGTATTCACATGTTTCATTTCATCACATATCCCAAAATAAAGAGGATAATTCCTCATTTTAGAATAGTGAGCAGAGCCATGCAAATTATTGCTTTACAAATCAGTAAACCTATTTTATAGACATAACAACAAGTTTACTTCAGCCATCTGCAGGAGTTAGCGTGTGTGTGTGCTGTGTGAGTATAGCACAGCACACGAAACCACCTCAGCCTGTATCTGCCCTAAGGCCCTGTTGTCATCTAAGGCAGCCAGCCAGCCATCTGCAGGAGTTAGCGTGTGTGTGTGTGTGTGCTGTGTGAGTATTGCACAGCACCCAATAAACCACCTCAGCCTGTATCTGCTCTAAGGCCCTGTTGTCATCTAAGGCAGCCAGCCAGCCACCTGCAGAAGTTAGCGTGTGTGTGTGTGCTGTGTGAGTATAGCACAGCACACAATAAACCAGCCTTTCTGCCTGTAGTTTGTGTTTTTCACCTGCATAAGATGTGCATTGATTATGTAGTTTAATGGAGTAATTTGTTGTCCTGTACGCAGCCTACAGTAGAGTAAATCTTCACATTATTTTGTCAGGAGTTTCCATTTGTGTTTAAACATGAAGCATGAAGCATGCAGCATGGCACCACACTGGTTAACGCATGCCTTCAGTCTGTAATGTGAGAACTGACATTTCCTGTGACAAAACTACATATCCCACAATCCTCGGGTCTCTTATTCTAGTGCTCTGCAGGTGAGAGTTACACAGTAATTAGATCTGACACAGACACAAACAGGCAGAACAATTTGCAAAGAGATCAAATATTAACATTCCCACAATTGCAATGCAACACAGAGGAAATGTCAAGGCATGTATTGGACACTGTGTGGTCCGGAGCCATGACACAAACTACAGCCATACTATGAGACCCGTCATTACAGGGTAAGGCAAACAAGCAGCGCTGGGAACATAACTACACTAATACCTAGTCAAACTAATGAAAATATTTAAAAGTGTACAATGCCTTTAGACAAGAACTCAAGACTGTTTTCTTCTTATGTATTGTAGCTACTAAGATCATATGGGTCTGTACCAAAAGTAATCCAAAAATGGGCATAACTTACATAGGTCATTGAAATTTCAAATGTTAGTATAATAATTCTTCCTTTCCTCTATTGTAACAATTTTTTTTCTTCTTTTTCATTGCAGCTAAATAATGAATTCCAAGCAGAAGTGACATGCTGTCATTGAGTTCTTGATGAAGGAGGAATGCAGGCTATCCAACATCCACAGAAGGCTACAAAATCTTTACGGAGATGACACCATTGAGCATCACTTCGTGGTGGGTAGAGGTGGAATAAGGTTCCGTTTTATTGTACTGCTTTCTTTTGTTTGGGAGCGAGTGTATCTGTTCAGGACGTAATTTCCGGCTCTCGTTCACGAGAACTTTGGGCAGAAGTGTCATCCCGAGTGGGGCAGTAATGCGAGGAGGGGGCGAGTGGACTAACAGATTATTGGCTGATGAACTTCCAATAGGAATCCTGAACACACTTGCCTCGTCACTTCCGGATCTTCAGAAAATGATATGGATTAATGTATGTTAGGATATAAAAGGGCTTGTATGAGGTTGTTTCTCCACCTACTGAAAAAGCCCAATCGGAGGTCGCAACGTGTGTGGGTGGGAAAAAGTTTGAGAGCTGGTTCTAAAATTTTCCGACCACAAAATCCGATCTGAATTTTTCCGATCATGTGTACTAAATTCCAACACACAAAGTGCCACGCATGCTCAGAATAAATTTGGAGACGAAAGCTATTGGCTACTGGCCTCTTCGTAGTCCCGTTGTACGTTTTGTACGTCACCTCGTTCCGAACGATCGAAAATTCAGACAACTTTGTGCGACCGTGTGTATGCAAGACAAGTTTTGGAAAAAATCAGACAGATTTTGTCGCCGGAATGTCCGACCGTGTGTACGGGGCATTAGGCCTTATTTGACTCTGTAGTGGGGTCAAATATTTGAGGTGTGGAGGCATTGCACCTGAAGGTGGTGGGTCACCGGAAGCACTATGAAGATATATGAACTCACTATATTACACAGTGGATTGCATTATTCATTTGGGACTTTTTGATATGTGTTGAATTTTTTCCACACTAATACTGTATATGGTATGGCGTTTCTGATCACAAATCATGTGGACCTATATTTGATCAATTAGTATTTGCCACATGCATGATAAATGTGGTACACTTGAGTGGAGCACTAATTACTACATTTAAATTATTTATTTAATTTTATTACACAGGTAGCAAAAGAAGATACAGTGTCATAAAATATTGTGTAATATCTTACAGTACATGATACTATTATTATTTTACCTACCCTCTCCCTCCCTCCCAGCCCTCAGCCCCCCCTACACCCACACCACCTAATCATTAGTTGTGCATATTTTCTATTAATTACAGAACCGCAAGGGGGGATGGAGAAAGAAGCTCCAAGGGGTCGGGGGGAATACAGGCACAAAGAGCGTCCAAGGTCCCCCAGAGAGGAGGGGTGGGAGGGGCAAGAAAAAAAAAGGAAAAGATCTCTATCCACTCACCACCCTCCCCCTTTAGGGGACACCCCATCTTATCCAGCCAGGGTCTCCACATTCTCTCAAACTTCCTGTAATTGCCTTGCCTAATGTATAGCACTTTCTCATTCCAAACTATTGAGTTGATGGTCTCAACCCAGTTCTCCACAGCCGAAGGGGTGTGTGCCTGCTATTTCTGTGCAATTAACTTTCTCGCCTGGAATAGGCATCTTAGCACTAATTCAGTGGTGTCATTTGAAACTCCACCCCCCTCCGTGTCCCCTTATAGGCATGTCTTGGCCGTCGGTTCAATTGTAGTCTTAAAGTTATTATTTATCCTGTCTACTATCTCCACCCAATATCTAAATAGCTTTGGGCATTTCCATATCATGTGAATAAAATCCCCTCATGCCCTGCACCTGGGGCACTCATCGTTTTGTCTCCACCCGAGTTTGAAATTTTTTTTGGGGGTATAGTAGACTCTATGGTTCAGGAAAAAATTAGATACCTTCTGTGAAGGGGAAAGTGCTCCTTGTTTCAGGATCCTACCCCATTCTTCCGTAGTCATTACCCCCACATCTCTCTACCATCTTGCTCTACTCTTGGAAGCTCCTAGTCCATTTATTATTCTAGCTTTCAGTCTGGCATATAGCTTGGAGATTAGTCCTTTGGATGTGTCTGAGTTGATTATTTTTGAGAGAGTAGGGATCTGGTTCCATTCAATTGTCTGCAACCTGAACTGCGCTTGAATAGCATGTCTGATTTGAAGACATTTATAAAACTAATTATTTGATATATTGAATTCCCGTTTTAAATTTGTTTTTTAATATACTCACATACCTGTTGCGCTGCACATTTTTTAACATTGATGAGCAATGTCTGTCATTGTGTAGTCTTTTGTGGATGTTGGGAATGAGTTAGACATGGGAGCCATCAAAAAATTAGTTTTGTTTCGCTCCGTTCCGTTTCGTATAAAAATAAAATCGTAATTCGTGTATGAAATGTTATTCGGATTCGTACGAATCGCTACGAATCGTTAATATTGTTACAAATCGTTAATATTGTTACGAATCTTTACGAATATCAAAACTCTACGAATAATAACGAATTATCCGAAAACTTATTAACGTTACATAACACAAGTCTATTTTCTATTGTTCACCAATCACTCAGAGGAAGTACGAAATACGAAATTTCGTTTACGAATACGAAATTTCGTATTTCGTACTTCCTCTGAGTGATTGGTGAACAATAGACAATAGACTTGTGTTTATGTAACGTTAATACGTTTTCAGATAATTTGTTATTATTCGTAGAGTGTCGATATTCGTTATACTGAATCTCGAATTCATACAAATCATTCGGTATATCCGCTATAATTTCTTTTTTTTTTTGGATCCGAAATTCGTAAACGAAATTTCGTATTTCGTACATAATTCGTATTCATAAAAATTCATAATTCGGATTCATACGAATTTTGAAAAATTCCTACGAATTTCCGATTCGTACAAAACTAATCGCACATGTCTAGAAGGAGTAGGAGAAGGAGAAAGAGACCTATATAAGGTATTGAAAAGGTAATGTCCAATTTGTTGCTTTCCCTTCAGTATAGCACTAGTATAATGCTACTACTATGTACGACAAATGTACATAGTAATTCCAGGCAAACAGGGAAATATAGTATATCTTTGATTACTGCTTTACCTGCCAATAGATTTATAGTTTTATCCAGTCTTGTGAGATGAGGCGAGATGCAGAGGCTGGAGGTAGAGAGATGTCACCAAAAGCTGCCTTTCCAAGCCAAGAGGATTCATTTCTTAATCAAGAATCACACTGCTCATCTGTCTGGCTTTATACTGTTTAAATATGTGTAAATCACACTGAATAGAATATCAAATACTTTTATGCAGGTAAAACAGTAAACATACACATATCTCAACTGAATAATTAGTTGTTTGCCCTTTTGACTAATTTCCCATAAAAGGCTAAAACTTCATAGACGAAACTCACTAATATCCATAATTAGATTCTTGGATCCCCAGCACAAAGCAACCAATTCCACTAAGATCAATGGCCTGAAATTAAATCTATAGTACAGTTGCTTCATTATGCAGTTTGAACAATTACTAAATTACACCCAAGGCAACATAATGGGGGGGCTTTCCTCGGAGTACAATTAAAAAATTGCCAACTAGGAGGAAAATGTCATATTTGTTACACGATATAGAAAATAGAAACCCAGAGAACTCTGTAAATTAAATTGTAATTTTTATAATTTTTTATAATTTGATTTAAAATCAGGATATTTTTATTCCCTTTACCCAATTGATTGCAACCTCTTTAAACAGGATTAGGCTTCCAAAATGAGCAAAAGCTAATTCTTACTTATTTGTGGTATTGAGGTCTAGAAATCAATATCTAGATTTGTATTCCATAAATCACCTTGCCTATATTATATATTATTATTATACAGAATTGATATAGTGCCAACAGTTTGTGCAGCCCTTTACACAACATGGGGGGCAGACAGTACAGTTACAATACAAATCAATACAGGAGGGATCAGAGGGCCCTGCTCATTAGAGCTTACAATCTAAAAGGGAGGGTCAAGTGGAACAAAAGGTAATAACTGTGGGGGATGAGCTGATGGAGAAAATGAAAATACAGTTGTTAGGTTTGAGTAGGCTAGGCTTATCTGAAGAGAAGGGTTTTCAGGGATCATCTAAAAGCTAATAGAGTAGGAGATAAATCGGACAGGTTGGAGTAATTAAGCGTTCCATAGGATTGGAGAGGCTTTGGAAAAGTCCTGGAGGTGAGCATGGGAGGAGGTGATGAGGGAGCTAGAGAGCAGGAGGTCTTGAGAGGAACAAAGAGAACAAATAGTTTGGTATTTAGAGGCTAGCCTAGGGATGTAGCTGGGGGCTAAGTTGTGGATGGCTTTGTAATTTGTTAGTATTTTGAATTTAATTTGTTTGGTGAGTGTAAGCCAGTGGAGGGATTGACAGAGAGGAGTGGCAGACACAGAGCGATTGGTAAGGCGGATGAGTCTGGAAGCAGCATTCATGATGGATTGAATGGGGGATAGACTATGTGGTGGTAAGCCAATGAGAAAGGAGTTGCAATAGTCGAGGCGAGAGATGACCAGGGAGTGAATGTTGGGAGGGCTTTTTATGTGTCATTGGTTATAAAAGGGTGTATTTTGGAGATGTTGCAGTGGTTGAGGCGGAAAGATTTGGACAGTGATTGGACGTGGGGCTTAAAGGAGAGTTCAGAGTCCAGGACTACACCTAGAACCTTGGCATGTGGGGATGGGCTTATAGTTGTGCCATCGATACACATTCAACAATACATATTATAATGAAAAAAAAAAGGAGAAAACACAACAAGCGCAACAAATGTAACTGTCTCCTTAACTCGGCGCAGTGGTATGAAGAATTTAAAATATATATAAGAATATTTAAACTGAACACATAAATCAAAATATATATAGGTTGCCCTATAGCAGCCGCTTACTAAAAAATCACAATATCCTCTACATGATAAACACAACTCTTATGCCGCATACACACGGTCTGAATTTCCGATGGAAACAGTCCAATTGGGAGCTTTTCATCAGATTTTCAGACCGTGTGTATGCCCATCGGTCTTTTTCTGTCGGCATTTCCGACGGACTTTGGATTGAGAGCCTGTTCTTAATTTTTCCGACGGAAAACCTTTCTATCGGATTTTCCGATCGTGTGTATGCAATTCCAACACGCAAAATTCCGACTCATGCTCGGAAACAATTTGACGCATGCTCGGAAGCATTAAACTTCCCTTTTCTAGTGCACTCGAACGTGTTGTGCGTCGTGGTGTTATTGACCGTCGGAATTTGGTGTAACTGTGTGTAGGCAAGACAGTTTGAGCAAAATTCCGTCGGAATTCCAACGGGAAAACCATCAGAGCTTTTTCCGACGAGAATTCTGATCGTGTGTACGCGGCATTAGAAATAAATCATTATATGTCATTCATCATTAGCGGCACTCCTGTCAATTTAAAATTATCAGGTAAAAATAGTGATGACAATAATGTCCAATGTATTATAAAAAAAAATTTCAAATCTGAAATAAACAACTGGATAATCGACACCTCATAACAATATCAAATGGTGAATTTGAGAAGGGAAAGTCCAAACACAAGTGGCAATGTGAATATTTGTCTGTTGGCTGTGCACCCTTCCACCAGATTTTTCCACCCGTGCGGCACACTCCCCTCTGGGGTTCAAACTCACCACAATTCAAAGGAAAATAGGCGTTGCTTAATCATCACTGTGTCTTGTGTCTCTTTCACACCATAGTTTCCACAAAAATTTCAGCCAGAATCACCATATGTGGAGAAAGAAAAACTCCACATAGTCCAGTTCCGCTTTAAAACTTTTATTTTGAAAACTCGACACTTAACCGGTTCCCGACCGGCGCACGACGATATACGTCGGCAGAATGGCACGGACAGGCAGGAGGGTGTATATATAAGTCCCTCCTTAATGCCGTCCGTGCCATCGGGAGCGCGCCGGGAGCGGCACGCTCCCGTGCCGGTCGGGACCCCCGTGAGGCCGGTCGGACTCGATCGCCGTGGGAACACCCGCGATCGTCTCACGGGAAGGCAGAATGGGGAGATGCGGAAATAGACAGCATCTCCCCGTTCTGCCTAGCAACTAGTGACGCCGATCTCTGCTCCCTGTGATTGGAGCAGAGATCAGCATTCACTAGCTGACAGCCACGCCCCCCCACAGTAAGAAACACACCCCTAGGCATACTTAACCCCTACACTGCCACCCCCTGGTTAACCCCTTCACTGCCAGTGTCATTTATACAGGAATCAATGCATTTAAATAGCATTGATTGCTGTATAAATGACAGTGGTCCCAAAAATGTGTCAAAAATGTCCGATGTGTCCGCCATAATGTCGCAGTCACAATAAAAATCGCTGATCGCCGCCATTACTAATAAAAAAAAAAAAATTATTGATAAAAATGCTATAAAACTATCCCCTATCTTGTAAACGCTCTAACTTCTGCTAAAAAAACAATCAATAATGGCTTATTGCAATTTTTTTGGCCAAACATATGTAGAAGAATACGTATCGGCCTAAACTGAGGAAAAAAAATGTGTTTTTTTATATATTTTTGGGGATATTTATTATAGCAAAAAATAAAAAATAATGCGTTTTTTTCAAAATTGTCGCACTTTTTTGTTTATACCGCAAAAAATTAAAACCGCAGGGGCGATCAAATACCACCAAAAGAAAGCTCTATTTGTGGGAAAAAAAGGACATCAATTTTGTTTGGGAACCACGTCGCACGACCGCGCAATTGTCAGTTAAAGCGACGCAGTGCCGAATCGCAAAAAGGGGCCTGGTCCTTTGGCTGCAAATTGGTCCGGTCTGAAAGTGGTTTAAAGCGGAAGTAAACCCATCGATTTAACAGTTTAAAAAAAAAAAGGCATGCCGGGAATGCTAACTGCACATTGGCTGTGCTCTCAACCAAACAGTCAAACCATCCAATGGCTGGTGTCATAACGGATCACATGTGCAGCACCGTGGCAATTGAAGATTAAACAGAGGCAAAGATGGCAGCTTCCTTGGCTGAAAACGATAGGGGGGTTTACTTCCACTTTAAAACAGCTTGTCCTCTTTAAATAATAAGATCACAATCCTTGCATCAGGCCCAATAACTAGTTGTCAATCGTTATTTTGTAAAGCCAGGGAGTGTGACGCACGGGTGGAAAGATCTGGTGGAAGGGTGCACAGCCAACAGACAAATATTCACATTGCCACTTGTGTTTGGACTTTCCCTTCTCAAATTCACCATTTGATGTTGTTATGAGGTGTCGATTATCCAGTTGTTTATTTCAGATTTGAAAAAATATTTTATAATACATTGGACATTATTGTCATCACTATTTTTACCTGATCATTTTAAATTGACAGGAGCGCCGCTAATGATGAATGACATATAATGATTTATTTCTAAGAGTTGTGTTTTATCATGGAGAGAATACATATTATAAGTCATTCAAAGACAAACTGGTAACACATTTATGTAAAATATTAAGCACTACTTACTGATGTAAGAGACATGGTTGCTAAGGCCCTATTCACACCTGAGCGATTTTCAGCTTGTAAAACGCTCAGCTCTGAAACTCCAAAACGCCAAACAAGCAAAATTCCATTCATTTCAATGGCCCCTGTTCACATATGAATGTTCTGTCGTTTGAAGCAAAATGCCTGAAGCTCCAAAAAGTACATGAGCAGATTACAAGTGTTTTTAGCCCCATAGACATCAATAGAAATGCCTGACTTGAGCAGAAAAACGCTCGTAAAACGCTCAAATAGCAGCTTTCCGCCCCTAATTTCCTCTCCCTCTCCTCCCCCTAGTGCAGTGATGGGGAACCTTGGCACCCCAGATGTTTTAGAACTACATTTCCCATGATGCTCCACTACACTGCAGAGTGCATGAGCATCATGGGAACTGTAGTTTCAAAACATCTGGGGTGCCAAGGTTCCCCATCACTGCGCCTAGTGCTTTCTATTGGCTAAACAAAACTGCCTGAAGCTGTAAAACGCTTGTAATACACTTCTAAAATGCTCATAAAAAAGCTTGTAAAAAGCTGCAAAAAAGCTTAACCACTTCAATACCGGGCACTTCCCCCCCCCCCCCCCCCCCCCCCTTCCTGCCCAAGCAAATTTTCAGCTTTCAGCGCTGTCACTGTTTAAATGACAATTGCGGAGTCATGCTGCACTGTACCCAAACACATTTTTTATCATTTTCTTCCTACAAATAGAGCTTTCTTTTGGGGGTATTTGATCAACTCTGTGTTTTTTATTTTTTGCTAAACAAATAAAAAAAAAATTGAATTTTTTTTTTCCTTTGTTTCTGTTATAAAATTCTGTAAATGAGTATGTTTTCTCCTTCACTGATGGGCACCGATGAGGCTGCACTGCTGGACACTGATGAGCATGGATGAGGTGGCACCAATTAGGTGGCATTGATGAGGTGGCACTGATGGGCACTGATGATGGGCACTGATTTGCGACACTGATGGGCTCTGATAGGCGGCACTAATGGGCACTGATAGGTGGCACTGTTATGCAGCGCTGATGGGCACTCATTGGAGGCACTGATGGGTACTTATTGGTGGCACTGATGGGCACACATAGGCGGCACTGATGGGTACTTATGGGTGGCACTGATGGGTACTGATAGGCAGCACTGATGGGTACTGATAGGTGGGCACTGATGGTCATGGATGGGCACTGATAGGTGGCACTGATGGACACTGATGAGTGGCACTGATTGACATTGATAGATTTCACTGATTGGCATCACTGATTAGGAGGAACTGGCAGGTATTGCTGGTGGGCACTGATTGGCATTATGTGTGGGCACACATTGCCACCCATGGCCACCAGGGATTCCATCTCTGGTGGTCATCAGTGGTGGCCATCCCTGGTGGTCCTGGGTGGGCATCCGAGGGGGGGCTGCGCTGATAAACAATCTGCGCAGACCCCCCTGTCAGAGGAGCAGCCGATTGGCTCTCCTCTACCCGATAAACGGTTCTTTCTGTTTACATCGTGATCAGCGATGATTGGACATGGCTGATCACGTGGTAAAGGGTCTCCGTCAGGGACTATTTACCCAGATCGGAGTTGCGGTGTGTTGCCTACTCCCGTTCAAAGGCAAATTGCACTTATAAATATATTCCCATAACTAGTGATAGCAGAAGCTAATTTGTAGCAAAAAATTCAGTATATGAATCCCTTACATATAAAACATATATAAGTAATTTATGCAGCACTGGGGATCGAGAAGCTAGTCCTGGCATTAGCAGCCACACGTTCCATATTTTCTCAAATTTATTGGGACAGTTTCTGTGTTGAAACACAGTTTTTTTTCTCTGTTCCATGTAAAGTGATTCTAAAGTCATAACGCAGAAACAGTCATGAACAACGCTGGTAGACCCCAGAAGAGGAACACAGAGCAGGTAAGTATTACATGTTTTTTTATTTTAGTTAAAAAACATTTTATCCTTTAGGACCACTTTAACCAGTTCTCACCCAAGGACGTCACATGACATCATTTACTTTGAGTGGAGATATCCGGATGATGGGTGCAGCTACAAGCATCATCAGATATCAATTTTTTTTACTGGCGATTACCTGCAAAATAAAAGCCATCATAGCGGCTGTTTAGCTGCTTGATTGCTTTTACAGGTGGTTGGATGGGACATCACACCTCCTCCTGCTGCCCTCTGGTGCTTCTTGCGACTTGCCCGTGCCATTGGGGAGCTGGAGAATGAATTAAGCGGTGGTTTACCATAGAGCTGGCCGTGGACCAGATGTCTCTGGCCATCTCCATGATACTAGGGGGCCGAAAGTGACATCATCATGACGTTACTTCCGGCACCAGCAGATGTAATCACTGAATTTTTTATTTTTTTTTGCTGATAAGCCTGAGATCGATTTTTTTTTTTATTGATCTCATGCTTTCCAGCATAGAGGAGAGATGTGGGGACTTATAGACCTCAGATCTCTCCGCAAAGAGGACCTGTCATACCCTACTCCTATTACAAGGGATGTTTACATTACTTGTAATAGGAATAAAGGTGATAAAAAAATAAAAAATAAAGGGAAAGTGTAAAAATAAAAAATTAAATTAAACAATAAAAAAGCGCCCCCCATTCCTTTGTTCTCGCATGCAGAAGCGAGCGTGTACGTAGGTCTCGCCCGCATATGTAAACGGAATTCAAACCACCCATGTGAGGTATCGCTGGGAACGTTGGAGTGAGAGCAATAATTCTAGCATAAGACCTCCTCTGTAACTCTAAGCTGGAAACCTGTAATTTGTTTTTTGGAAAATGGAGATTTTTAAGTACCAAAGTTTGGTGCCATTCCACGAGTGTGCAAAATTTTTAAATGTGACATGTTAGGTATCTGTTTTACTCATTGTAACATCATACTTCACATTATTTAAAACATTGGGGTAAATATTGTTTGTTTTTTCATGAAAGTGTTTTTCTTTCCCCAACAAAATCGTGTTTGAAAAATTGCTGCGCAAATACTGTGTGACATAAAAAATTCCCATGGCTGCCATTTTATTCCCTAAAGTCTCTGCTAAAAAATATATATATATATATATATATATATATATATATATATATAATGGGGGTTCTGAGTACAGTGGAACCTCGGATTACGAGCATAATCCGTTCCAGGAGAATGCTCTTAATCCTAAGTACTCGCATATCAAAGCGAGTTTCCCCATTGAAATCAATGGAAACAAAAATAATTTGTTCCACATTGACTTCAACGACATGCAATACCGCATGCGGGCAGAGGTGGGGGGGGGGGCACCGGAGAGCCTCGGCAAAGGCCAGAATGGCCCAAGGACACCTCGGCTGACCACGGCAAACCTCGGAAAGACTCCGTTCCTGAGGTTTGCCTAGGTCAGCCGAGCTCTCACCTGGCCTTTCCGTGCATTTCCGAACAGCGCCGATCAGCGCCGGAGCCCTCAACCTCAGGCCAAACGCAGTACTGCACACACTTTGACCTGAATCATGCTCATTTTGTGAGACAAGACTCGCAAACCGAGTTACAATTTTTAAAAATACAGTGCTCGTATTGCAAAAAACGCTTGTTAACCACGTTATTTGCAATCTGAGGTTCCACTGTAATTTTATAGCAAACAAATGATCATTTTTACATATAGGAGAGGAATGCCAGAATAGGCCTGGTATGGAAGCAGTTAATATTGACCTGATTTATTCACTTTTCAATTGTTGGAGGGTTAGGAGATATCTATCTTTGAGAAATTAATTTATGTGCTTGAAACAGTAATCTAACTATGGGACGTATGTTTCTACAGGGATGGTTTCCTAATCTAATGTGTTTACCAACAGATGTTTGAATCAGTTAAGAGTGTTACTTGAAAAGTAAGGTTTATCAGATTTGATAATTGGTAAGTATATTTAATTCCTCAGGAGTATTTAATTTCAAACCCTGTTAGCTTATTACGTTCCCTATAGTGTGGAGTGTGTGATATGGGAGTATATTGGGTACACTCTTCACAGTCCAATAATGTCTTCATATTTTGCCTTTTTTCAATAAACAAGTGTGGGATTACGTATATACATTCCCATCGTTCCAACTTCTAGTTGAAAAAGAAGGGAATACTTCACAAATTGAATTAATAGTAGTCCTTGTATCGAATCCTTTATAATTTCATAATGCCAGCCAGCCTGCCAGCTGCTAAAGCTGTGAGGCCAAGAAGTACATTTTAGCATTTGGAATTGCAAAACCCCTCCCCTATCTTTAGCTAATCGTAAAGTAGATAGTTTAAAAGGAGACAGTTTTTTTTTCTTTCACATTAAAGTGGAAGTAAACCCCCCTATCGTTTTCAGCCAAGGAAGCTGCCATCTTTGCCTCTGTTTAATATTCAACTGCCACAGTGCTGCACATGTGATCCGTTATGACACCAGCCATTGGATGGTTTGACTGTTTGGTTGAGAGCACAGCCAATGTGCAGTTAGCGTTCCCGGCGTGCCTTTTTTTTTTAAACTGTTAAATCGATGGGTTTACTTCCGCTTTAAGTCCCAAAAGAGGGAATCCCTTACTTTATACTATTTTAACATTATCCACACAGGAGAGTTGTGCAAAATGTATAGTACATTTTAATCAGGTTTACTCTGCCTATTACCATTAAAGGTAATTTACACCAGCTGGAACATTTGCTTTTAAATCTATCCAGGGGAGTTAGATTAAAGTTCAAATAATCTTGTGTGGTGTCCCTCATAGGGTCTAACCGATGCAGGTCTGACTTGTCCTAACCTAAAGTGAGAAATCAACCACAAGAAAGATGATAGTGCATGACAAGTCTCCCCCAAAAAGAGGAGATCGTTGTCGGCATACAATACTATCTTGTCTTCTCTAGACCATCTTTAAAAGCCTACTATATTAGGTACCGCATTTATCGGCGTATAACATGCACTTTTTTCCCCTTAAAATTAAGGGAAAATTGTGGGTACGTGTTATACGCCGGTCCCCGCCGATCCCACCGCTGATTATGAGGGGAGAGGAGCGAGCGCCGCCGATATACACATAGCCGAGTGTACTCAGCTAGGCTCGGCTACTCTTGGCCTCCATGCCCAGTCCCGCCATTGGACCTGTGCTATGTCCATCATAGGAGCCGGGCCAAGGGGCGGGACTGGGCGGGACTGCGAGAGGAGCCGAGAGGAGCCGAGCCTAGCTGAGTACACAGGACATCCGGCTCTGTGTATCTCGGCGGTGCTAATTTTAAACGAGCAAGGATGCAATGAGACTGGGCAAGGCTGGGCAAGGCTGCAATGAAGCTGGGCAAGGCTGGGCAAGGCTGCAATGACATAGGGCAAGGCTGCAATGAGACTGGGCAATGCTGGGCAAGGCTGCAATGAGACTGGGCAATGCTGGGCAAGGCTGCAATGAGACTGGGCAATGTTGCAATGAGACTGAGCAAGGCTGGGCAAGGTTGCAATGAGACTGGACAATGCTGCAATGAGACTGGGCAAGGCTGCAAAGACACTGGGCAAGGCGGCAATCAGACTGGGCAAGGCTGCAGATGGACATAGCCGAGTGTACTCAGCTAGGCTCGGCTACTCCTGGCCTCCATGCCCAGTCCCGCCATTGGACCTGTGCTATGTCCATCATAGGAGTCGGGCCAAGGGGCGGGACTGGGCGGGACTGCGAGAGGAGCCGAGAGGAGCCGAGCCTAGCTAAGTACACAGGACATCCGGCTCTGTGTATCTCAGCGGTGCTAATTTTAAACGAGCAAGGATGCAATGAGACTGGGCAAGGCTGGGCAAGGCTGCAATGAAGCTGGGCAAGGCTGGGCAAGGCTGCAATGACATAGGGCAAGGCTGCAATGAGACTGGGCAATGCTGGGCAAGGCTGCAATGAGACTGGGCAATGCTGGGCAAGGCTGCAATGAGACTGGGCAATGTTGCAATGAGACTGGGCAAGGCTGGGCAAGGCTGCAATGAGACTGGACAATGCTGCAATGAGACTGGGCAAGGCTGCAAAGACACTGGACAAGGCGGCAATCAGACTGGGCAAGGCTGCAGATGGGCACTGATAAGGCTGCATTGATGGGCATTAAAATGTAAGTTTTTTTTCCTTAAACTTCCCTCCTAAAAGTTTTTTTCCTTAAAATTCCCTCCTAAACTTGGTGTGCGTGTTATACGCCGATAAATGCGGTAATTGTCTTATGGCTATTGTCAAAGGCTCCACTGCCAGGTCAAACAGAATGGGAGATAGTGGGCAGCCTTATCCACACTGAAGATCAAAATTAGAGAACAATTTATGAACACTTGATTGTTTCAAAAATAATGTAATCTTCATTGCCTAACATTTGATGGAATTTTTGTTGTGGCTATAACATGCTAATAGAACAGTGTTTTTCAAAATAACCAAGGCACTTCAACAAAAAAAATGTAATTTTGTAGAAAACAAAATGATCAAAATTAGAGAACAGCAATGAATGTAGCACGGAGAACGATTACAACTAAAATTTCTGAAGGTTACAGCAATGAACAATTAGTAGGAAGTGTACAGGCCCTTGCTTTGAATGACTTCATAACATCTGCACCCACAGGACATCACTAGTCTCTCACACTGCTCTGGTGTGATTTTTGTTCCACTCTTCTTCCAGTCTCTTCCACAGTTTGGTGACTGTAGTGGGTTTCTTGCCCATAACTTAGTTGCCAAGGATTTTCCAGAGGTTTTCTTTTGGGTTTAGATCAGGACTCTGGGCTGGCCATTTCATTATTTCAATGTTTTCAGCTTCAAGAAACTGCTTTACCCGTTTTTCTGTGTGGCAGGGGGCATTGTCATGCATGAAAATTGCTGGCTAATTGGGTGATGAACGCATGGAAGGAACCAAATGTTGTTGAAGAAGGTTCTGATAAACATTTGCATTCATTCTGCCATGTAGCTGTATAAGAGGCCCAACTCCTGCTGCAGAAAACATCCCCCAAACCATGATGCTTCCCCCTCCACCTTTCACTGACTTTTTTACACACTTTTCAGTCTTGCCACAGTTTTACGAGGAACATAATGTTTGCAATTGGACCCAAATAAATGGAACTTGCTTTCGTCACTAAAGTGAACTTTGGACCAGTTCTCCCCTGTCCACATAACATGCTCCTCAGCGAAGGTTAGTTTAGCCTTTTGATTCTTGCTGCTAATGAGAGGTTTGGTCAGTTCAGAGTGGGCTTTCAGTCCAAATTCTCTTAAACAGCGAGACACTGTATGACGAGACAGATCCTGACTCTGTTCAGCGCTGAACTGGCGAGCAATCGCAGCTGCAGTGTTCAACTGATTGCCCATTGAGATTCTCTGCATTATCCTGTCCTCTCCTGCATTTGTCTTTTCTGGATGACCAGCCTTCTTGGGGGACTTGAATGAGTTTGTGACATTGTAAAGATGCAATATTCTAGAAATCACAGATTTGGAACGACAGACTTCTCTTGCTATGGCTGAAAGGGTCATCCCTTTGGCCTTCATCTGGACAACCTGCTGCCAGAGGGTTTCATCCTCAGTGAAAAGTCAGTGAAAACTGGAAGGTTAGGCTGCCAGTTAAATAGGGTTTGACACCAATAACTGGGAAGTATCTGAAAGTGTTCTCTAATCTTGATCAATGTTCTTTTTCAAATCTCATTGAAGTTTTTTGTTCTGTGCTTCAAAATATATGCAACTTGTGAAATCGGCTTAACAAAACTGCTCTTTTACTCCTGTTTAGATGATCTCAAATAGGACTAAGCAGTGACCTTGAAATTTAGGAAATTGTAGGTTGTTCTCTAAGTTTGATAACCAGTGTAGTTCCCCTTTTGAGTACTAAGGGCCTGGACCATATGTTGTTTTACTCTTATTCTTGTTATGCGAGAGGGATACAGAATCTGTATTAATTTAATAAACTTGGGTCCTATCTCAAAAGCTGCCAAAACTGACCATAAATAATGGCATTCTATACTATCCAACTCCTTTAATGGGTCTAGGCATAGTATCACTTTTTTGCCTAGTTATTTTTTGGTATTGGCATACACAGATATAGCCATATAATATTAGGGGATGAATCCTGATTTATCGGAATAAATTAGTTTAAATTAGCTTAGCTGTGTATATATATATATATATATATATATATATATATATATATATAATTAGTATGTATAGAAAGGCTATTCAGCAGTGCTTTCGCCAAGATTTTCACATTTAATGTAAGAAGTGAAATAGGACAGTAGGATTTCGAAAGGAACAAATTCTTGCCCGACTTTAACACTCTTTAACCACTTGCCTACCAGGCACGAACACCTCCTTCCTGACCAAGCCATTTTTCAGCTTTCAGCGCTGTCGCATTTTGAATGACAATTGCGCGGTCATGCAACGCTGTACCCAAATACATTTTTTATCATTTTTTCCCCACAGATAGAGCTTTTTTTTGGTGGTATTTGATCACCTCTGTGGTTTTTATTTCTTGCGCTATAAACAAAAGAAGAGGGACAAGTTTGAAAAAACATAATATTTTTTACTTTTTATTATAATAAATATCCAATATTTTTTTTTTTTTAAACAAATTTTTTCCTCAGTTTAGGCCGATAAGTATTCTTCTACATATTTTTGGTAAAAAAAATCACAATAAGCGTATATGGATTGGTTTGCGCAAAAGTTATAGCGTCTACAAAATAGGGGATAGATTTATAGCATTTTTATTATTATTTTTTTTTTTTACTATTTTTTTTTTATCATGACTGCGACATTGCGGCGGACATATCGGACACTTTTGACACATTTTTGGGACCATTCACATTTATACAGCGATCCGTGCTATAAAAATGCATTGATTACTGTATAAATGTGACTGGAAGGGAAGGGGTTAACACTAGGGGGCGCTGCAGGGGTTAATGTGTTCCCTATGTTAGTGATTCTAACTGTGGGGGGAAGGGACTGACTGGGGGAGGGGACCGATCGGTGTCCCTATGCACAAGGGACACACCATCGGTCTCCTCTCCAGTGACAGGACGTGGATCTGTGTGTTTACATACACAGATCCACGTCCTGCTCAGTTACTGGGCAATCGTGCGTGCCAGGCGGACATCGCGGCCACCGGGCACGCGCATCGGGTCCCCAGAGACGTGGCGGGCACGTGCGCGCCTCCCGCGGCGCGCATGCGCCAACTAGTGGCCAAAATGTAGACGCCGTCATATGATGCCGTCCCGCCACAAGAGCCGCACCGCTCCGCCGTCAATTGACAGTGGGCGGTCAGCTAATAGTTAATATAGTCAATTCTGGGCCGATAGAGGCCCTACTTAATAAACCCTCAACTGATGTCCTACATGCCTCAGCAAGATTAATAACGTCTATCTTCAATGTTACCAAGCAGATGGTTGGTTTACTTTCTCTTTGCTTCCCTGCAAAGACAAAGCATAATGGGCTACTATGCATCGCATAGTAGCCCATTATGTATCACTTACCTGACACAGGAGCCAGCGATGTCACCGATGTCCCCTTGTGTACAGAGCCTCCATCTTCTTTGTGTGTACCGCGGCTCCGGCGCTGTGATTTACCGGAGCCATGATGACGTCACACCCGCGCATGCGCACAGGAGCGGCCACTCACTCACATATAGCCTTGAGCAGCGGCAGGCTCAGTGCTCCTGCGCGCCGCTGTCTACGGCGCATGCGCCATAGACAGCGGTGCCTGTCTTTTAGCAAATATCTCCAAAACCGTGTAGATTTAGGAGATATTTCTTGGACCTACAGGTAAACCTTAATCTAGGCTTACCTGTAGGTTAAAGTGGTTTGTAAGGGTTTACAACCACTTTAAATTACTCTGAAGTCTTAAAAGAGATGTATGGTATTTTTTTTTTTTCATCTGTCCCCGACTATCTCTAACACTGAGAACCGAGCAATCATATGCCAGCAATCACTTTGTTCATACAGCTCCCAGAGCCCTGCTCAGCCCCCCACGTTCTGGCTGAGAGTCTGAGCCGAGTGCTGGTCCTGGCATGTAGATGGCTCCTGACTCCAGACTGGATCCACGATCTTGCCCGAGCCTGGACCCCTGCACAGGGACTTCAGCCAACTATGAGCTTTGGCTGTACTTTTCCTTTAATTAAAAGACACTATGATAACCAAAAAGCTTTCTGCAATTGCCTGCAATATGAAAAAATCTGGCCACTTTGTTTTTTTTCATACCCAACCAAATCAGACAAGGTTATCTCTTTAACCACTTCGCAACCAGGCCAATTCTGACATTTCTCTCCTACATGTAAAATTCATAATTTTTTTGCTTGAAAATTACATAGAACCCCCAAACATTATATATGTTTTTTTAGCAAAGACCCTAGAGAATACAATGACGCTCGTTGCAACTTTTTATCTCGCACGGTATTTGCGCAGCAATTTTTCAAACGCGTTTTTTTCAGAAAAAAAACAATTTCATGCTTAAAAAAAAACAAAACAGTAAAGTTAGCCCAATTTTTTTTGCATAATGTGAAAGATCAAGATACGCCGAGTAAATAGATACCCAACATGTCATGCTTCAAAATTGCACGCGCTCGTGGAATGGCGCCAAACTTTGGTATTTAAAAATCCCCATAGGCGACGCTTTTAACATTTTTTACTGGTTACATGTTTTAAGTTACAGAGGAGGTCTAGGGCTATAATTATTGCTCTCGCTCTAAAGTTCGCGGCGATACCTCACATGTGTGGTTTGAACACCGTTTTCATATGTGGGCGGGGCTTACGTATGCGTTCACTTCTGCGTACGAGCTCACGGGGACAGGGGCGCTTTAAAAATTTTTTTTTTTATTATTATTGTTAATTTGACTTTTATTTTTTAAATTTGACAGTTTAAAAAAAAAAAAAAATGATTACTTTTATTCCTATTACAAGGAATGTAAACATCCCTTGTAATAGGAATATTACCTGATCGGACCTATTAACAGTGAGATATGGGGTCAATAAGACCCCACATCTGACCTCTAGGCTGGAAAGCCTAAAATTAAAAAAAAAAATAAAACGATCACCGCCTCCCAGCGGAGGCGGCGCCGTTATTCGAATGCAGAGGCCGGGCGTGACGTCATCACATCGCGCCCGGCCTCCGAACGATCATAGAGACTCCGGAGACCATCTGGTCCGGCGGAAATCTCTATAGTGATCATCTGGTGCCGGCGGTTCCTGTGTCCGACTCACCGATGGTAGCGGTGAGTCGGTAGAAGCACCGGAGGGCGGCGGGAGGGGGGGCGTCCCCTCCCGCCGCCCATAAGAACGATCAAGCGGCGGAACAGCCGCTATGATCATTCTTATGGTGCAGGGAATCGCCGGCTGAAACCGGTAATATCTGAATGATGTCTGTAGCTACAGGCATCATTCAGATATACTCCCGCAAACCGGAGGCCGTCATATGACGGCCTGCGGTCGGGAAGTGGTTAATATGGCAATCCATCTGCATGTTTGTGGGAGATGAGGGGAGTGCCCCACTCCTCAACCCCTTTTCTCTTCCTTCCCTCTCCTCTTCTCCTCCTCTCCTTTCTCCACCACGCCCTGGAAGTGTTATTATACTACTGGTAATGCTTCTGAGATTTGTTTCTGAAAGTTCAATTTTTTCCCTGTTCCTAACCTGTGGTGTACTGGGTTTGCACTTGTCAGTTTTCCTAAACAACATTTTGTATTTGACATGCCCTGTATTTCTGTGAGTATTTTATCATGAGCAAATATTTTCCAGTGCTCTGCTGCATTCCCTTCTCCTTTATTTTTTTGAATCTAAACTTTAATAAAAAATAATTAGACAAGGTAAAAAAAAAAAAATCAAAATAAACAGGGCAGACTTGATGGACCACTTGAGGGAATGTTTCTATACAGAACTGTACCCAAATGAAGTAAAGAGGTCGGGAGCCTGGTCCCCAACCAGTCCTCCCCAAAGAAATAGGGCAAGTGGACTATCTTGGTACAGTACAAAGAAGGTAAGTGTAAATAGATACACAAATATAAAAGTATAAAAGTTTATTGATACATGATTAATAATACATAGCAAAAAATCTGTTACAATTTAAAAACATTGGTAACAATCCATGTTTATCACCAAGATAATGCCCCGTATACAGGGAAGATCACAGTGGAGATAGTTAATCATGGCTTTCTCTGTGCACCAACACCTCCAATCATCAGTAATCAGCCAGTACGTTTGATATATAAAAGGATAAAAAGTCCAGATAGTCCAGTACGTTTGAACAGTCTTTATTTTCTAAAAATATTTGTCCAGAGTATTTCTCCACATTTCACAATAAAACATCACTTGTCCTCCTTTTGAAGCTCCTTGCAATAATTTGAGAAAGTCGTGATGACGAAACGCGTCAGGGCGTGACCTATACGACGTCCGGAAGTGACGTTGACGCTCCTTGCGTTCCACGAGAAGGCTATCACAAACCGGAAGGGGAATAGGAGACGCTGTGAACAGTGAGAGTGTTCACTCCATTACCCTACCAACCGGCTTATTGCTTGGTAAATATTCAGTTTAGCAATCCAAATGTGAGATAACCATAGACTGGCCTTATTGCAAGGAGCTTCAAAAGGAGGACAAGTGATGTTTTATTGTGAAATGTGGAGAAATACTCTGGAGAAATATTTTTAGGAAATAAAGACTGTTCAAACGTACTGGACAATCTGGACTTTTTATCCTTTTATATATCAAACGTACTGGCTGATTACTGAGGATTGGAGGTGTTGGTGCACAGAGAAAGCGATCTAAGGAGATTACAACTTGGGAGATTTTGACTCAATGCTGATAACATTAAGGATTGCGGTGAGTTTAAACCCCAGAGGGGAGTGTGGAACACGGGTGAAGCAATTTGGTGGAAGTGTATACTATCAGCAGTCAACATTTCTTTTCTTCACTTGCTCTATAATGTGTGGACTCTTTGAAAATCTACTCCTAAAACATCATGATACTAATAATGTATTAACACAACAGATTGCCAGTGATATGCTTTAAGGATTCCCACAGCACAATATTGTTTTATATATCTATATAAATCTTTGATTAATAGTATATATATTTATCTGGTCATATAATAATCCAGAGGAGCGCCGCTAAATGGTGAAAGTATTTTAATTAATTTTTCGGTTAAGAAATCTATTTACCATTAACAAACAGTGTATATGTTTTGACGTAAGCGGCTGCTACAGGGCAACCTACAGTATTTTAAATTATTGTTTGTATTTTTGTATTTTTTACCACTCATTGCGCCAAGATAAAGGGGAGAGGTGCATTGTAGCGCCTGACATCTTTTTCCTTTTTTGTTTTGAATATTATTCTCATTCACTTTACATGCGTTTTGGTTTCCTCTTTGCAGTCCACACAATCTGGTCACACCTGTTCATGACACCTATTTCTTTGGGGAGGCCTGGTTGGGGACCAGGCTCCCGACCTCTTTACTTCTAATGCCGCGTACACACGGTCGGAATTTCTGATGGAAACAGTCCGATGGGAGCTTTTCATCGGATTTTCCGACCGTGTGTATGCCCATCGGTCTTTTTCTGTCGGAATTTCCGACTGACTTTGGATTGAGAACATGTTCTTAATTTTTCCGATGGAAAACATTTCTATCTGATTTTCCGATCGTGTGTATGCAATTCCGACATGCAAAATTCCGATGCATGCTCGGAAACAATTTGACGCATGCTTGGAAGCATTAAACTTCCCTTTTATAGTGCAGTCGAAAGTGTTGTATGCCGCGGTGTTATTGACAGTCGGAATTTGGTGTGACCGTGTGTAGGCAAGACAGTTTGAGCGAAATTCCTTTTAGAATTCCGACGGGAAAACCATCAGAGCTTTTTCCGAAGAGAATTCCGACCGTGTGTACGCGGCATAAGACTTTGTATGATGGGACAACCCCTTCTTTACATCCCTTACTCACTATTATTGACTTTAGAGGCTACCCTTTACTGTACCCAAATTAATTTCTATATTTTTTGAGACAGATATGGTGACATTTAGTAACCACTATTTTTTTTTTTACAGTTTATTATATAAAGGAAAAAAGAATATATTAAAAATATAAATGTCAGGAGTCAGGACAGTACAAACACTTACAACATGGCCTTTTTTTTTGGAAAGTAGAAACCCCAAGGTGTTCTTATTCTTTACAATTTTTTTGGGAAAAAAAAAACATGCTGATATTGAGGTGTTTAAAAGATGGAGCTTTGTCTACAGTTCCCTTGGTTTCTTTATCTACTACGCAAAAATGAACCCAATTATATATTTTATATAGGTCTTATCATACACTTGAGAAGCTATGTAAATGACAATGTAGAGATACTCCCCTCTGTCCTAGATGTAAAGCGGGGCTGGCTAATTTAATACACATGTTATGGAGATGCCCCAAACGTCATCGTTATTGGCAGGCTGTAGTTGAGACCATTAACGGCATGTTCGGAACAAAACTACCGAAGGAACCAGGCATTTGCCTGTTAAATATGATAGAGGAATCTAGGACTCCGGACTATACTTATACAGCATAATCAAGGAACC
>CM053030.1:31553626-31646126 GCA_028564925.1 Lithobates sylvaticus | reverse complement strand
GTGCTAATTTTAAAGGCTAATATGCATGTTATTGTCATAAAAAGTGTTTGGGGACCTGGGTCCTGCCCCAGGGGACATGTATCAATGCAAACATTTTTTTTTAAATCGCCGTTTTTTCAGGAGCAGTGATTTTAATAATGCTTAAATTGAAACAATAAAAGTGTAATATTCCTTTAAATGTTGTACCTGGGGGGTGTCTATAGTATGCATGTAAAGGGGCGCATGTTTCCTGTGCTTAGAACTGTCTCTGCAAAAAGTGTAATTTTTGCAGAAAAGAAAGCTATTTAAAATCTCTCGCGGCTAATGTGAATTGTCGGCTCCCGTAATACAGAGAACAGTCATTCATTGAAAGTCATTCATAAAAAAAAAGTCATTGATAAAAAAAAATAAAAAAATAAAATAAAAAAGCGTGGGGGTCCCCCCAAATTCGATAACCAGGCCCTTCAGGTCTGGGATGGATATTAAGGGGGACCCCAGCCAAAAATAAATAAAAAATGGCGTAGGGTCCCCCTCAAAATCCATACCAGACCCTTGAGGTCTGGGATGGATTTTAAGGGGAATCCCAGCCAAAAAAATGGCGTAGGGTCCCCCTCAAAATCCATACCAGACCCTTATCCGAGCACGCAACCTGGCAGGCCGCAGGAAAAGAGGGGGGGACGAGAGCGCCCCCTCCCGCCTGAACCGTACCAGGCCACATGCCCTCAACATTGGGAGGATGCTTTGGGGGTCTAAGACCCCCAAAACACCTTGTCCCCATGTTGATGAGGACAAGGGCCTCTTCCCCACAACCCTGGCCATTGGTTGTGGTTGCCACCTTTGGTCAACTTCTATATTGTTGTTTGATCTTTTGCATTGGTTCTGAGCATGCGTGTTTGTACTTTGTACAAAAGTCTGATGGTTTTGTGTACACACGGTCGGACTTTGCTCCATCGGACTTTTGTTGGCAGAAAGTTGGTCCGTTCGCACAGCCAACAAAAGTCTGATGAAAACTGAAAAAGTTGGTCCGATGGAGCGTACACACGGTCGGATGTTGGTCCAAAACAGCTAATTTGCATGTTTGTTGTCAATGAACAACGTATATAGCTATCTATTATCTATGAATCGCTGTATCTATCTATCTATCTATCTATCTATCTATCTATCTATCTATCTATCTATCTATCTATCTATCTATCTATCTATCTATTGTGCACCAACCTTTTCTTTACTGTATAGTCCCCAGCCTTTAGGTGAAAGGGCATGTAAAACAAATTGCCAATGTAATATAAAACGGTGTAAGAAATAAAGGTCTGTTACTGTTAGTTAAGCCAATATTTATTGTTGTGTTCAAGCTTGAATAGCTGTAAGAGAGGAGGCTCATTATTCTCCATTCTTTATGGTTGAGAGAGAAGGGAAACAGAAAGATTATGCATGCAATGGTTGTCTCGGGCCGGGAAACCATGGTTACTGATCTACTTAAAGATTCACTAGGATGTTCTATATTCCGTGCCCAGGAAGGGCTCTGAGATGACATTGCGTGTGAATGATGGCTTTGTAAGTCGCCTATTGCCATCCTGAACAGGTGTTGCTTGCAGGAAGATTGTCAGATGTATCTGTTCCTCTTAGAACGCATCATTTATTTATTCAGGATCCCGTCTTCGGTATGGCTACAATGTCTTTGCTGAGCATAATGTGCACACAAGCTATGTGCATATGGCTTGGTCAAATTAAACCATTTACAGTGAGGTTCAATGGTCAATTAAAAATTACATTATTAAGAGCCCAGTGATGAGATTCTGAAAAATTGGATGGTGGAAAGATCTGGTATTGATATAAAAATATTCTTTATCTAGTGTAATACTATTTGACTATCATAGAATGTTGGAACATCAGTTGTTCTGAAGGAAGTACCGTATATACTTGAGTATAAGCCGACCTGAATATAAGCCGAGGCACCTAATTTTACCACAAACAACTAGGAAAACGTATTGACTCGGGTGAGAGCCTAGGGTGAAAAATGCGCAGCTACTGTAAGTGGAAAAGAGGGTCAACAATGCCCATTTGCAGCCTCACTATGCCCATTTGAAGCCATAGGTCCCTCAAACTTCAAACTTGGTAGTTAAGGGTTCCTAAATGCCCCCTAGCTGCAGCCAGCTAGGGGCCATTGAGTCTCTGGACCCACAGGGTCCCGAAATGACATTGCTTCAGTTGACCGACTTTGGGGCCTGTATCTCAGGGTCACTTGGTGCTAGGAACCCCATCTTTGGATATGTTGTAATGCTAGTTCCATTGGGTTTTAATACCAAATTTGGCCCCGAGATACGGGGCCCCAAAGTCAGGTCAGAAAATGTCATTTTCGGGGGCGTGGCGACCGAGCTCCAACATGGACGCTTAATCTGAGCGCTCCGCTCGGCCGCCGGAGAGAATCTGAAGTCATCCGTGACATACCCCACCATCCACGGCCCAAAAGACCGCATTGACACCCCAGAACCCCGCTGACTCGGCTGACATGGCCCGCAATCGAAAAAACCCACAGCATCCGCAGAAGCTGCAGGAATTCTTTAAGGCGCGCGGGCCTCCACAAAATGGCGCCGGCGCCTCAGGCACAGGCATAACGACGGAGCAGCGGGCCGGGGCTTCTAACGGCCGTTCCGGACTCCCTAACCATCTCTCTGGAACTAACTCACAGAGCGGAACCTCATCTGGAGCATCCAGTCCTTCCACCAGAAGCCCAGCGAAACAAAAACAGAGGACTGCATCCCCTGAGAGACCGCTGCTGACTGACCCTGCAATGGAGGTAAGCAGATCCACTACAGTGAGGGAAAACAGAGAACATCCCACACATGACCCCATTGCTGCGTTCCCTACCTCAGACAGACCGGTCTCTGACACTGTCCTCAAGGACATGCTGCTGTCCCTGAAAGCATCTCTCCATGCTGACATGACTGCTCAGATCAATCATTGCCACAGGGAAGTGCAGGCCCTGGGTGACAGAATAGACCATGTTGAACACAGCATCAGTAAAGTTACCTCATCATTCAACGCAATGGTGGATGCCCATAGCAACCATAGCGATGAAATCGCATGGTTGAAAAACAAAGTCGCAGATTTGGAAGACCGATCCAGGAGGAACAACATAAAGATTAGGGGGATCCCTGAATCAGTACCTGCTACGCAACTACTGTCTTACGCCCAAGCTATGTTCTCCACCCTACTGCCGTCATTGTCACCTCAGGACCTCATAGTGGACCGCATACACCGTATCCCCAAACCAGCATTCCTCCCTGACAACACTCCCAGAGACGTTCTTCTCAGAGTCCACTACTACCATATTAAAGAGCAAATACTGATGGGATCGCGCAGGGCCGACAGCAAGCATCCACAGTATGCTGACTTGCAATTGCTACCAGACCTCTCCAAACATACGCTCCAACAACGTCGCAACCTGGCGACGATCACTAAAGCTCTGAGGAACCACAACATTATCCACAAGTGGAAATACCCAGCCAAGCTCTCGGTCACCCACAATGGCACCTCAATACTGATCTCCACACTGGAGGAAGGTTTGGCAGCACTCCGCCAATGGGGTATCTTACCCGAGCAAATACCCCCATCCACCTATCAGCCCATGCCATCACCAACCCCAATGTCTGAGGAATGGCAAGTGGTCTCCCGCAAACGCTCCTCCAAAAAGGACTCAGGTGGTCACGGATAAAAATCACTCAAATTACGTCATTTAGCTCTCTCCGGACACAGGGGCACTATGTTGTGTTCCCTGTCTTCTCCTCTCACAATAGCAGCAGTTTGCCTGCACATGGATCAGTTTATGGATCCCTTTCTTATTGAGATTAGTATTTACTTACTATTAACTCTGTTCTATCTTTGTTGTTTTTATTTTTTGAGTTTTATCCCTGAAGCACTTCAACCAGTACGGAACCACCAACCAGCTCTGAACAAACTTGATACCGACACGTGTCATCATACCGATATACATGGTCGCAGTGAGTATGTGCACCACATGACCCAGCAAACTCTCTCTGAACTAACACATGCCTATTAACTGTCTATCCATCAATGCACAAGGCCTAAACCACCCTGCCAAGCGGTTGTCCATGTGGGCGGAAGCTAAAAAACACAAGGCAGACATCCTGTGCGTCCAGGAAACGCACTTCCAGGACTCCAAAACCCCCAAATGTTCCCACAAGGACTACCCACACGTGTTCCTAGCAAACACACCTGGTCATAAAAAAGGTGGCGTCCTCTTAGCGTTAAGGAACACCCTCTCCTTCCAACACAAAGAAACCATCCTCGACCCGAATGGTAGATACATCATTCTTAAAGGCGACATCAACTCCTTGCCGTACACCCTGGTTAGCCTCTATGCACCGAACTCTCGCCAAATCCGTTTTCTCAACAAATTACTGAAAAAAGTCCAGAACCAACCTTATGGCAGCATACTCCTATGCGGTGACTTTAACCTCATAGTCGACCCAAAACTCGATACCTCCGCTCACAAGGCTAATAGATCCTCATATCTGAATAAACTGCTGCACAACGCAGAACTATTTGATATCTGGCGTTGCCTGAATGCAAATGCAAGAGACTACACATTTTTTTCGCACAGACACTGTTCTTATTCACGCATTGACTTGTTCCTATCGGACAAATGGTTGTTGCAAAAGGTCTCCTCAGCACACGTCCATGATATCACGTGGTCCGACCACGCTGCCATAACCATTACTGTTAACGATCAGGTTGTCTCCTCTTCCCCACCCATCTGGCGTAGCAATGTACGATTAATGCAGGACCCATGCACCTCCACAGAGATTTCCAATCGACTAAAGGAATTCTTCCTTACTAATTCCAACTCTGTCAGTGACACATTCACCCTTTGGAATGCCCATAAGGCATACATGAGGGGCATCTTGATTCAGTTAGGAGCCAGAGAAAAGAAGCGTAAAACAGCACAGATTACTGCTATCCTACAGGAATTGCATTCTCTGGAGGAACAAAACAAAAGCGCACCAACTACCACTCTTACCCATCAGGTTTCCCACTGTAGAGAGAAACTCAGGGTACTACTATCCCAACAATACGACTATCACCTCAGACGCCTAAAATTGACGTCATATGCCAATGCCAATAAAGCTGGCAAATACCTGGCAAATAGACTTAAAGCTGCACGTGTGAAAACGAGAATTTCCCACTTGCTCCACCCCACTCTCAAACACAAAATCATTAACCCACAAGATATCGCCAACCAATTCGCTGACTACTACAGTAGTTTATACAACATCAAAAACGACTCCTCCACACCTCAACCCACGTCAGAACACATACACAACTTCCTCAAAAAACTAAATTTACCCTCTTTGACAGAGGATCAATTATCCTCCCTGAACTCACCATTCACAGCATCCGAAACAGCTACCACTATAGCTACATTACCTACTGGTAAGTCACCTGGACCAGATGGGTTTTCCAATGAATATTTTAAAATTTTCCAAGCTCACCTCTCACCACACTTACAATCAGTCTTTGCCAAAGCAGCTGACTCAGCATCCTTTCCCCCAGAAATGCTAAGGGCTTATGTAGTCACGCTACCTAAACCAGGTAAGGACCCCACCACTCCATCTAATTTCCGTCCAATTTCCTTGTTGAATACGGACATTAAGATATATGCTAAACTTATCGCCAAACGTTTATCTGTCTTTATACCGTCCCTCATACAACGCGACCAGATGGGCTTTGTGAAGGGGAGACAAACCTCAGACGCTACAAGAAGAATCATTAATATTATTCATCATGTTGAACGTACTCAAACACCTTCTCTGCTGCTGTCCATAGACGCAGAGAAGGCGTTTGACAGGGTGCATTGGAAATATATGTCTATGACTTTAACTAAATTTGGTTTCTGTGGTACTATATTAAATGCAGTACTAGCATTGTATTCCTGCCCGTCGGCACAGGTATATACATCCAGCATGCTGTCCAATCCGTTCTGGATTACCAATGGTACCCGCCAGGGTTGTCCACTATCCCCGACGATATTCAACCTTATGATTGAACCCCTGGCGGAGACCATTAGATCTCATGAGGATATCGCTGGCTTCCAGATAGGCTCTAAATCCCATGTTATTAACTTATTTGCGGACGATGTGATCTTAATGCTGACTCGACCTCTTTCCTCACTCCCTCTAGTTCACGACATACTAAACACCTTTGGGGAAGTTTCCTACTATAAAGTGAACTTTTCCAAATCCCTCATCCTGAATATGGGCCTCACATCAAGAGACTGTCTTAAACTACGACAGGACCTCCCTTACACGTGGACAGACAAAGGTCTACCATACCTGGGTATCACCCTGACTGATAAACTTACCACAATGGTTGGAACCAATATGAAACCCCTCCTATCTAAGATAGGACCTCAAATCGACAACATTGCCAAAAAAGAACTGTCCTGGCTCGGTAGGCTAGCGGCATATAAAATGTTCATTCTCCCACAAATTCTATACGTATTTAGAGCTCTCCCACTTGACATCCCGAAAGCCTACCTGACATCTCTATCTAGACTTCAATGGCGACTATTATGGGGGGGTAAGAAAGCCAGGTGCTCACGGACCAACCTACTACCCCACAAATCAGTAGGCGGTGCAGGTCTTGTGGACATACAAGATTATTTCTGGGCTACCAGACTCGACCAACTTAAACACTGGACCCCTTCAGACGACGGACCTTTATGGGTAGACGTAGAAACTTCTCTGGCCCCAATACCTGACTTGCGTACGGTACTACTGGGAGACAAATGGTTACCATGGAACCTGCAGAAATTGCCACCCACTATTGCCGTATCATTACGAGCCTGGAGATATTTACTCTCCCGACCCATGGGCAACAGCAAAGCCATAACCAATAACCTCCCACTGAGTATCATAGAAGCTAACATCCCTATGCTATCTCTGAAGAAGTTCCCCTCCCTTGGGTTATCTAACGTTGAGGATCTACTCCACAATTCTAACCCAATGTCAGCCACGGATCTGATGACCAAATATAAAATGCCCAATCATATGCTGTTCACATGCTTGCGAGTAGCACACTTTATGAAAGACAACCCAATTCGTACATTGTCTTTACCCACCTCAGTGTGGCAACATATCACCAACGGTCCGCAGGGGAACAAGGGTATATCACTATACTACAACCTTTTAAACAATAAAAGAGTATTCGTCAAATCGGCTGCACACAAGAAATGGGACACCGACATGGGAACTACGATTACTGATAACCAATGGCTATTCGCATTTAATGTTATACAAAAATCCTCTCATTGTACCAACCACTGGGAAACATCACTTAAAATAATTAATCGCTGGCAATATACCCCCTGCAGATTAGCCAAAATGTTTCCAGATACTTCTCCGCTATGTTGGAGAAATTGCGGTCACAAAGGTCATATTTTCCACCTCCTCTGGGAATGCCCAAGCATCACCAGTTTATGGAACCAAACCTTCACACTTATATCATCCATAACGGGTATAATTACACCCCCTACACCAACAATGGCTATCCTGCTAATAGGGTTAGAAACATTTCCATACTGTATGAGACATGTGGTGTCCCACATATTATTGACTACTAGATCTTTGATTTTACAACATTGGAAAACTGTTCCAACTGTTAATATTACTGATGTCACCAGGAAAGTTCACCAAAATCACACGTTTGAAAGGCTATTGGCAATAAACTCGCTTAAATGCGCTAAGTTTGACGAAATGTGGAATTTATGGACCACAAAATTCGCTTCTACATAATTTACTGTATATATGACTTGGATATACTACTGTACGTGCTCTGGTTCTGTGCTTCTATGTATTCAATACTTTTGTTTATTCTTTTTGTTGTTTTGTTTTACTTCAATGTATGATATAAAATTTCAATAAACATCATTAATGTTAAAAAAAAAAGAAAATGTCATTTTCTGCTGCAGAAAAGTGCTTGACTCGAGTATAAGCCTAGGGGGGCACTTTCAGCACAAAAAAATGTGCTGGAAAACTCGGCTTATACTTGAGTATATACGGTATCCATATTTTTCCCTGACAAAAGAGAATTAAAAACCATATCCAATTGAAAATGTAATAACTGTAGGTTTCGGATAAAGTATGAATACTACTCATATGAATAAAAACAATATGTACTTTGTATGCATAACATTTCCAAGATGCATGATAGAGGTTCCAAACAATGCTTCACAAAAATTACTGGTCCAAACCCGAACAGGCATGGCGATGTCATGTGCGCTAGCCCCACCCAACGTGTTTCGTCATATGTAACAGCATTGATTGCATGAACCTCGATGCCCCTGATGATGTCACATATGATGAAACGTGTTCGGTGGAGCTAACACACGTGACGTTGCCACGCCTACTTGGACTGGTAATTTTTGTGAAGCATTGTTTTGAACCTCTATCATGCACGTTGATTGTTGTGCATATTGTTTTTATTCATGTGAGCAGTATTCATACTTTGAAGTGCAATACAACTTTTTAGACAGTTTTACACTATGTGGAGTCCTCTATTTTGATTTGATGTGGAATTTCCTGCATTTATGGTTGCCATTGATGTTACCATTGATTGGATTCACGAGATATACTGCCGAACTCCAGCTTAACAATATGAACTGGATCTCTGCTTGATGGGATTGTCATATTTATGCTGATGTGACTCTGTAGTGGAGTCCTCATGTTCTGATAAGAGTCCATTGCTTGTGGTAGATGAAGGCTCACGTGGTTATTGTCAAATTGGATTGAACACTCTTTCTGCAAAGTGTCACAAAAAAGGTCACATCTAATTTTGGACATGGGGAGGGTTGGTAGTCCAATAATTTGAATGGGCTGCCTTTACTGTATATACGGTATGTTAATTTACAACTTTACAACATGATGCACATTAATTCACTGCAGAGATGTAAATGAGCCTTAAAGCAGATCTAAACCCAAGAATAAAAAAGTTTACACCAGTCCTTAACCACTTCAATACCGGGTACTTTCACCCCTTCCTGCCCAGGCCAATTTTTAGCTTTCAGCGCTGTCGCATTTTGAATGACAATTGCGCGATCATGCGACACTGTACACAAATTAAATTTTTATAATTTTTTTCCCCACAAATAGAGCTTTCTATTGCTGGTATGTGATCACCTCTGCGGTTTTTATTTCTTGTGCTATAAACAAAAGAAAACTGACAAGTTTAAAAAAAACACAATATTTTTTACTTTTTGCTATAATAAATATCCAATTATTTTTTTTAAAAACATTTTTTTCCTCCGTTTAGGCCGATATGTATTCTTCTACATTTTTTTGGTAAAAAATATTGCAATAAGCGTATATTGGTTGGTTTGAACAAAAGTTATACAAAATAGGGGATATATTTATAGCATTATTATTATTATGTTTTTTTTTTTAAATCAAATATTTTTATTAATTTTCACAAAAAACAGGACAGGGTAGGTTACTGTTAATGCAACAGGTTAGATATACAAAACGATAATAGGAAAAATAAAAAAGAGGAGGGGAGGAGCTCGAGGTTTAAACATTGACATAAACTTGCAGACTTTTCATGGAGTAGTAGAGCATGGCCTCAGTATGAGGTAGAACCCGTCACCCCGTCAGGGTACTTGCTGTGAGCAGGTTCTTGGTGGAACGTTGGTAGGTAGCCTGCCATTGACCCAAATGAGGGTCTCAGGAGCTCAATCCTGGAAGTGCATATGTGTAAAAGTATTAACCAATGAGCATAACAAAAAGAAAAGAAAAAGGAAAAGGGCTTTGCCCAGAGTGCAGTGTAATATACAGAGTATATACCATGAGTCGTAGTAGTGAACAGTAATAAATAACATAGTAACTGAGAGGAGTAACACGGGTAAACAGGTTTACAGCATTCAGACGTTGACGGGAAAGGGTTGTTTAGTCGTGTGGGAGTTCGTTCATAGGGGGTTTGCATTTAGGGTGTTTAAGCCAAAGGTCCCAGTTTGTGTGGAAGCTAGGAAGTTGAAGGTGAACTTTGGCGTGCATAAATTCCATTAGGCAATGGTTATTCAGGAGTGTGATTATTTCTACGGTGGAAGGGGGTTGCAGGGATTTCCAGTGTTTGGCGATGGCTAAGCGTGTGGCGATAAGGACATGAGAAATAATATTCCGGGAGGGTCGTGGCCAAGACTCCAAATCATGACCTAATAGTACCATTTGTGGAGTGAGGGGTACAGGAACCGATAGAATGGAAAGGAGAAGTTTGGATAGTGTGGACCACAGTGTGGTTAGGTTCGGACAGTCCCACCATATGTGAAGTGGGGTACCCGGGGATCCACAGTTCCTCCAGCACAGGTTGTGAACAGTCGGGTATATGCGGGCAAGTTTGGATGGTGTGAGGTACCAATTATGGTATATTTTTAGGGCTGTTTCCCAATGTAGAAGGCATTTGGAGAATTTCAGGGGTGTTTGAAGTGAGCGGAGCCATTGTTGGGAAGTATAGGTGCATTTAAGTAAGAGTTCCCATTTTAACATTGTGGGGGACTTGACGTTTGGGCGATTTTCGGTAAGGAGTTTGTAGCAAAACGAAATTCCACGTTCCATGTTAGTAAGTGCCATGTGAGAAGGTCCTGTGACCATTGTATTTTAGATAGAATTGATCTTGTTCTCAGGTATTTAAAGAAGTCCGTACGGTCTATGTGAAATGTGGTCTGAAGAGTGTGGAATGATTTGAGATCGGGGCCCTGGTAGAGGGTTCCTAGATTGGGGATGCCTTTGGTTGTCCAGTCAGAAGTTGATGTCAGGAGTGAGAATGTGGAGAACTGCAAGTGGTATAAGTTGGAGCAGGTGTAATGGGATACCCGTAGAGGTTTGTATGATGGTTTTCCATACCCGGATGGTGGCATTAATTGTGTCTAGGAATGAGTGGGTTGTGTGATGTTGCAATAAGAAGGCACACAGGATCAGCTTGGGTTGGGAGGAGAGTGCCGCCTGTTCTATTTGTAACCATGTGGTACGCTGAGTAGTGACCCACCAGGTTTTGGCTTGGGCAAGTATTATCGCTCTATAGTAGGTTGTGAGGTTGGTGCTCCCATCCCACCAGCAGCAACCGGTTTGCAGAGAGTGGAGCTTTTAAGTCGAGAATGTTTGCCGTTCCATATGAACGTGTTAATTATACTTTGCAAGTGCATTATTTGTTGTTGAAGGAAGGGTATGGGGATGGTGCGGAAGGTGTACAGGACATGGGGTAGAAGGAACATTTTAGCAAGAGCGATTCTGCCTGCCCAAGAGGCAGTTGTGTGTTTGAGGTCTTGTATGGTTCTTTGCAATTTGGCTATGAGGTTAGTAAGGTTGATAGAACGCAGGTGTGATGAGGGTGTGGTCAGTTGTATGCCCAGGTATGTAAGGGTGGAGTTAGGCGTCCACGAGAAGGAGGTGCAACTGGTAATAGCATGTGTAACTTGGCCATCCAGTCCAATGCCTAGCATGCTGGATTTAGAAAAGTTGATTTTATAGAGAGAGATTTTGCTGAATAATTCCAGGATGTTGTGTAGTGCGGGGAGGGAGACGACAGGGTCAGTTAGGGAGATGATGACATCATCCGCGTATAAGCCAATTTTGTGTGTTTCGTGTGCAATTGCGATGCCTGAGATAAGTGGGTTGTCTCTAATTGATTGGGCTAGGGGTTCCATGACAAGGGCGAATATCAAGGGTGAGAGTGGACACCCCTGACGTGTCCCGTTGGAGATATGAAAAGGGTCTGACAGTAGTCCAGAGTTCATTACTCTGGCGCTGGGAGAGGAGTAGAGGGCGAGTATTGCCTGTAAGATGGTTCCGTTAAAGCCGAACTTACGGAGAACAGCAGTTAAGTAGGACCAATCTACCCTGTCGAACGCCTTCTCTGCATCAAGGGAGATGAGCAGAGAAGGCGTTCGATGGTGTTCCACCCATTGTATCAGGTCGATGAACCTGCGGGTGCTGTCTGAGGCCTGCCTGCCAGCCACAAAACCCACCTGATCTATATGTATTAGTTGCGGTATGATATCAGATAGTCGTGTGGCCAGGAGTTTGGCAAATAGCTTAGTGTCAGTATTTAGTAGGGAGATGGGTCTGTAGCTGGCAGGCTGGTCAGCCGGTTTACCTGGTTTCGGGATAGTGACAATGGTAGCTTGGAGGGATTCTGGTGGAATGGAGCCTGTGTTCACGATAGAATTGAAAGAGTGGCATAAGTAGGGGGTCAGGAGGTCAGAGAAGGTTTTATAATATTCGTTACTAAATCCGTCAGGGCCTGGGGCTTTATGCAACGGTAGGGCTTTGATGGCTATTTCAATTTCCGATGGGGAGGAAAGTTGGAGAATGTGATCAGGTGAGAGTGTAGGGAGATGAAGTTTGGAAAGGAAGTCGTCTATATCAGAGGGTGAGGGTGGTACGGCCAATCCAGTTTTGGTAAGATTATATAAATTTGAGTAATATGAACTAAATTGGTCTGCAATGGCTTTAGGGTTGGTATGCTTCGTACCACGTTGGTCTGTGAGGAATGAAATTTTAGAGTGTAGTAGTTTGCGTTTGAGTTGTTTAGCTAGGTATGCCCCAGGTTTGTTGTGGTGTGAATAGTTTTGTAGGCAGAGGCGTTTAAGATGGTAGTCGAAATTAGAGTGCAGGTGATCACTTAGGGCACGTCTAGCCGTTTGCAGTTCAGAGGTGAGCAGAGGGGAGGGGTGGGGTTTATTGGCGTGTTCAAGAGTACGTATGCGTTCTAAAAGTGTATTTGTGATGGCGTTATGTTTTTTCTTCTCGTCGGCACCTAATTTAATGAGGAGGCCTCTGATGTAGGCCTTGTGGGCGTTCCATAATACGGTGGGGTTATCCACCGATCCTTCATTTGTGGAGAAGTATTGTTGTAATTCGGACAGTATCTGTTTTTGGTAAATTTGGCGTGTAATAATAGAGGTATTGAGTCTCCAGATGGTGTTGCGTTTGTTAGAGAGTGTGGGGAACAGCTTCATTGAGATGGGCGCGTGGTCAGACCATGTGATAAGTCCAATTTTTGTATCTTGGACCGATTGCAGGGTGTGTTTGTCAGTCAAAAAAAGATCTCTCCGAGAATATGTTTGTTGCGTGTGGGAGAAAAATGTGTAATCCCTTTCGGTGCCATGTTGGCACCTCCAGGGATCGTAGAGGTCTTCCGAGTGAAGCATGGAGGCGAGAGAGGTGGAGGGCCTGCGGGTATGGTTAGAGGTGTCTAATGAGGCATCAACAATGTGGTTGAAGTCGCCGCAAATGATCAGGGGTCCTTGTTTAACCACTTGCCTACCAGGCACTTAAACCCCCCTCCCATCCAGACCAATTTTCAGCTTTCGGTGCTCTCACGCTTTGACTGACAATTACTCAGTCATGCAACACTGCACCCAAATGAATTTTTTGTCCTTTTTTTCCCACAAATAGAGCTTTCTTTTGGTGGTATTTGATCACCTCTGGGTTTTTTATTTTTTGCGCTATAATTGAAAAAAAAAACGCATTTTTCTTTGTTTCTGTGATACAATTTAGGAAATTATTAATTTTTCTTCATAAATTTTGGCCACAATTTATACTGCCACATATCTTTGGTAAAAATAACCCAAATTAGTGGAAATTATTTGGTCTTTGTGAAAGTTACAGACTCTACAAGCTGTGGTTCGAATTATACAAAATTGATCACATCTGATGTACTGGTGGCCGATCTCATTTCTTGAGACCCTAACAAGCCAGGAAAGTACAAATACCCCCCAAATGACCCCTTTTTTGAAAGTAGACATTCCAAGGTATTTAGTAAGAGGTATGGTGAGCTTTTTGATGTTGTCATTTTTTCCCACAATTCTTTGCAAAATGAATTATTTTTTTATTTTTAATTTTTTTTCTACAAAATTGTCATTGTAATAGGTTATTTCTCTCACATGGCATGTGTATACCACAAATGACACCCCAAAATAAATTCTGCTACTCCTCCTGATTATTACGATACCACATATGTGGGACTTTTACACAGCCTGGCCACATAGAGAGGCCCAACATGCAGGGAGCGCCATCACATGTTTTAGGAGCATAAATTACCAGGCTGTGTAAAAGTCCCACACATGTGGTATTGTAATACTCAGGAGGAGTAGCAGAATTTATTTTGGGGTGTCATTTGTGGTATACACATGCCATGTGAGAGAAATAACCTATTACAATGACAATTTTGTGTAAAAAAAATAAAAAATAAAAAAATAATTCATTTTGCAAAGAATTGTGGGAAAAAATTACAACATCAAAAACCTCACCATGCCTCTTACTAAATACCTTGGAATGTCTACTTTCAAAAAAGGGGTCATTTGGGGGTATTTGTACTTTCCTGGCTTGTTTGGGTCGCAAGAAATGAGATCACCAGGTCACCAGTACATCAAAAGTGATAAATTTGGTATAATTTGCACCACAGTTTGTAGACTCTCTAACTTTCACAAAGACCAAATAATATCCACTAATTTGGGTTATTTTTACCAAAGATATGTGGCAGTATAAATAGTGGCAAAAATTTATGAAGAAAAATTAATAATTTCCTAAATTTTATCACAGAAACAAAGAAAATGCGTTTTTTTTTTTAAATTTTCGTTTTTTTTTTTTTTCTTCATTTATAGCGCAAAAAATAAAAAACCCAGAGGTGATCAAATACCACCAAAAGAAAGCTCTATTTGTGGGAAACAAAGGACAAAAAACTCATTTGGGTACAGTGTTGCATGACTGAGTAATTGTCATTCAAAGTGTTAGAGCACCAAAAGCTGAAAATTGGTCTGGATAGGAGGGGGGTTTAAGTGCCCGGTAAGCAAGTGGTTAAGCTAGTTAAAATCACTGCTCCCAAATAAAATGTCAGTTTTTAAAAAAATATTTTGCATTGATACATTTCCCCTGGGGCAGGACCCAGGTCCCCAAACACTTTTTATGACAATAACTTGCATATAAGCCTTTAAAATTGGCACTTTAGATTTCTCCCATAGACTTTTACACGGTGTTCCGTGGCTTTTCGAATTTGCCGCAAACACCCCAAATTGTTCGCTGTTCGGCAAACGGGTGAACAGGCAAACATGAGTTTGACTCGAAATAAAAGCTCATCCCTAATAGAGATGCTGTGGACTGACGGCAAGAGAGCCATTCACACCAGACATCCTACACATTTGTCTGAGCTGAAGCAATTTTGTAAAGTAAAATGGTCAAAAATTCCTGCTGAATGTTGTGCAGGTCTGACCCAGAGCTACCGAAAGTGCTTGCTTGAAGTTATTGCTGCCAAAAGAGGTTTGACCAGCTATTGACTCCAAGGATTTTTTTTTTTTAGTGTTGGCAGTTCTAAATAACGACATGAAAGAAAAAATGGTAAGTCAACCAGTCATTTTCAGAAAATTACATAATTACTGTATTCTATTTTAATTATCATATTACATAACTAAATGCGTAGGTGTGACCTTAACCACTTTCAGCCCCGGACCAATTTGCATCCAAAGGACCAGGCCCCTTTTTGCGATTCGGCACTGCGTTGCTTTAACTGACAATTGCGCAGTCGTGCGACGTGGCTCCCAAACAATATTGACGTCCATTTTTCCCCACAAATAGAGCTTTCTTTTGGTGGTATTTGATCGCCCCTGCGTTTTTTATTTTTTGCGCTATAAACATAAAAGAGCGACAATTTTGAAAAAAACACATTTTTTTTTACTTTTTGCTATAATAAATATCCCCCAAAAATATATAAATTTTTTTTTTTTCCTCAGTTTAGGCCGATACGTATTCTTCTACATATTTTTGTTAAAAAAACCCCGCAATAAGCCATTTATTGATTGGTTAGCGCAGAAGTTATAGCGTTTACAAGATAGGGGATAGTTTTATAGCATTTTTATTAATATTTTTTTTTATTAGTAATGGCGGCGATCAGCGATTTTTATTGTGACTGCGACATTATGGCGACACATCAGACATTTTTGACACATTTTTGGGACCATTGTCATTTATACAGCAATCAATGCTATTTAAATGCATTGATTCCTGTGTAAATTACACTGCCAGTGAAGGGGTTAACCACTAGGTGGCAGTGTAGGGGTTAAGTTTGCCTAGAGGTGTGTTTCTTACTGTGGGGTGGCGTGGCTGTCAGATAGTGAATGCTGATCTCTATGCTGGTCACTAGTTGCTAGGCAGAATGGGGAGATGCTGTTTATTTCCGCATCTCCCCGTTCAGCCTTCCCGCGAGACGATCGCGGGTATCCCCGCGGCGATTGAGTCCGCGGGACCCGCGACCGGCCTCACGGGGATCCCGACCGGCGCGGGGTCGGGACCACGGCGGCATCTTAAAGGGGACGTACCTGTACGCCCTTATGCCTGTCCGTGCCATTCTGTCGACATATATCGTCGTGCGCCGGTCGGCAAGCGGTTAAGTAGCTATTCAAGTTATTTTTCTCTTACATTGTGGTCATTTTTCTCTTACATTGTAGTCAGCAGAAAAAAATCATAATATAATTACTTTCCAGCGTGTGTATTATCTGAGCTATAAAGGGGATTTATTGGTGATACATATTTAATTGAAATAAGTACTTTCATTGAAACACTATAGGATGTATTTTTTTATGTTTTTAATACATTTTCAACAAAAAATCCTCCCAATAGTTGCGCAAATTTCGACAACATTTTCTGTATGTATCAAGCAAAATTAGTGGAAATTCCCCCAAGATTCACTCAACGAAAATAACATTTATGAAAGTCTATTTTATAACTAATACTTAAAGTGGTTCTAAAGGCTCAAGGTTTTATACCTTTATGCACGAAGGTAAAAAACTTCTGTGTGCAGCAGCTCCCCACCCCCCAATACTTACCTGAGCCCTATCTCGATCCAGCCATGTGCACCAGAGCCTCAACTCTCCGGGGATTCTCATTACTCTTTGACTGACTTACTCACAGCCAGTGAGCTAATCAGGAAAGGAGGGGGGTGTGGCCGAGCCACATGTCTCTGTGTTAATGGTCAGACTGCATGTAGTAGCCCTCCCCACCTTGGGTCTTTGTGCCCCATGTTGGCATGGTGTCTAGACATGTGCACAACAGAAAAATTTGTTTATTTTCGTTTTGTTTCTTTCGTTTCCGTTGATTCGTTACGATTCGTAAATTCGTAAGTCGTCGGTGTTCGTATTCGTAACGATTCGTATTTTCGTAAGAGTTATTTTTTCGTTGATTTGTTTTTCTGTTAGTTAAATTTTCGTTTATTCAAAATTCGGACGCATTCGTATTTTCGTAGATTTAGTTACATTCGTACTTTCGTAAGATTGATTTATTCGTACTTTCGTAACATTGTTTTCGTAGATTCGTAATCGGAGCATTATTCATAATTTTATGTAATGTGTATGCTATTATTACATTTTAAGAGACACAGAAAATTACGAATCGAAAAAAAAAGTTACGAATGTACGAATTTTTTCGTTCAATCCATTCGAAGCACGTTAAGCAGCACCATTGTAAGGGACACGGAAAATGATGAATCGGAAAAAAAAAAAAATTACGAATGTACGAATTTTTTCGTTCAATCTATTCGAAGCATGTTAAGCAGCACCATTGTAAGAGACACGGAAAATTACCAATTCAACAAAAAAAAAAAGTTACGAATGTACAAATTTTTTCGTTCATTTTGATTTTCGTTGTTCCTGTTTTCGTTTTTTGGATTTTCTTCTTTCGTACTTTCGTTGTTTCTAATTTGGTTTATTCGGAATTTTTGTTGTTTTCGTATTCGAACGATTCGTTACTCGTTAAAATTTTTAGCGAATCGTTCGTTCATTCGTACGATAACGAATGAACGAATATAATGAAAAAAAACAAAAAAGGAAAAATAACAAAACAAATTGCACATGTCTAAAGCCCCATACACACGGTCGGACTTTTTCATGGATTCTGTCCGATCGGACAAGGTTGTTGAAAAATCAGACCGTGTGTATGCACCATCGGACAGTGTTCGTCGGTTTGACCGACGGACAAAGTCTTATCTCCTGCTGGAAATCTTTGCCGTCAACACGGTCCGATCACACCAAATCCGATCGTGTGTACGGTTGTCCGACCGGACAAAGTGCCACGCATGCTCAGATCACATTACAAGACCAAAGCTATTGGCTACTAGCCTCTACGTAGTCCCGTCGTAGGCAACAAACGTCACCACGTTCAGAATGATCGGATTTTCCGACAACTTTGTCCGACCGTGTGTACGCAAAACCAACATCGGACAAAGTCTGACGGACATGGTCCGACGGACCTGGTCCGCGGATTGTCCGACCGTGTGTATGGGGCTTAGGACTGGCCAGAAGAGGGATTGCTTTGACGCAGTTGGTCAGCTTAAACATGTATTGCAATATATGTGAACTAAATATCCCTGTTTTTTCATTGGATAGTTTGCTTGGAAGGGTGTAGAAGTGTGCAGAGCGTCTATTCAGAATTAGTAGTGTTAAAATGTGGTCACACCCCTTTAGAACCTGATAGTTCAAATACATGTACAAGCTTTTGGGATTTGAGCAGAGGTATATCTTTTCTCTAATGGAGAGGCTGAGCTGCAGCTCAATAGGGAGCCTGCTTGGGTGCCCCAAGGGTTAGCTGCTTGCTCTAGAGGCACTTGACAGGAGGGAGTGGCCAGGAGTGCCAGGGGGGACCTGAGAAGAAGAGGATCTGGGCTGCTCTGTGCCAAACCACGGCACAGAGCAGGTAAGAATAACATGTTTGTGATAAAAAAAATTACAAGGCTTTTCATTTTAACCGCTTCAGCCCCGGAAGATTTTACCCCCTTCCTGACCAGAGCACTTTTTGTGATTCGGCACTGCGTCGTTTTAATTGACAATTGCGCGGCAACGTTGCACCCAAACAAAATTGACGTCCTTTTTTTCCCACAAATAGAGGTTTCTTTTGGTGGTATTTGATCACCTCTATGTTTTTATTTTTTGCGCTATAAACAAAAAAATAGCGACAATTTTGAAAAAAGCACAATTTTTTACTTTTTGTTATAATAAATATCCCCACAAATATATAAAAAAAACAATTTTTTTCCTCAGGTTAGGCCGATACATATTCTTCTACATATTTTTGGTAAAAAAAAATTGCAATAGGCGTATATTGATTGGTTTGCGCAAAAGTTATAGCGTCTACAAAATAGGGGACAGATTTATAGCATTTTTATTATTATATATTTTTTTACTAGTAATGCCGGCGATCTGCGATTTTTATCATGACTGTGACATTATGATGGACACATCGGACAATTTTGACACATTTTTGGGACCATTGACATTTATACAGCAATCGGTGCTATAAAAATGCACTGATTACTGTAAAAATGTCACTGGCAGTGAAGGGGTTAACACTACGGGTCGATCAAGGGGTTAACTGTGTTCCCTGGGAGGTGATTCTAACTGAAGGGGGTGGGGACTGTCTAGAGGAAGTGACGGATCGTGGTTCCTAGCTAATAGGAACTCACAATCTGTCATTCTTCTCAGAACAAAACATGGATTTGTGTGCTTACAACTGTCCCTCCTGCTCGCAAGCGCTCGTGGCCGGCGGTCATCGCGACCATCGGCCACGAGCATCGGCAACTCCTCTGTGCAGCGGGTGCGCACCTGATATCCCGATCCTGCGAGCCAACGTATAGCTAGGACGGTTTGTGGGATCGCGCCGACCTGCCGCAGTATAATGACGTTGGCAAGCGGTTAATATCACTTTAACCACTTAAGGACCGAGCCTCTTTCTGAGATTTGGTGTTTACAAGTTAAAATAATTTTTTTTTTTTGCTAGAACCGCCCAGGGGGTGGTTGTTTGCTGCCCCCCGTCAAAAACAAAAAACCCACCAGCTGCCACTGTTGGTAGCTGTAAAAATGACAGATCAATACATATAAATACAAGTATATTAAATGTAGAATTGTCATATCCTTCTAGCTTATGGCTACAATGTTGTAATTAGGTGTATTATTTAAGGTGTTGCTCGCCACATATGTCAAGCCCTGCATTGCCAGTACTGACATCTTTGACTAAATATCCCTGTTTCCTGCAAAACCAAAAACCCTGATCAATCCCTCGAGCTGGTTTTCATATACAGGGGGAATGCTGCTGTAATTGGAATATGTGCTGCTGATGAGATTCTATTGATCGCTTTGCAGTCCCTCAGATTTGTATAAAGAAGTCTAACACCAGAAAAGCATGAATCATGTTATTTATAATCAAGGGAAACTCTGTTGGTTTTGAGTTAATTCTATATATTTATTTATTTGCATAGGATTATGTGCATGGGTATATAAACTGACGGGTTATATTTTTTACTAATTTTTAGACATGTACGCCGTCAATAAATTTGTTTAGTTTTGTTCTGTTCCGTATTAAAATTCATTCGTATTTCGTAATTCGTGTCCGAAATTCAATTCGGATTCGTGCAAAATAAGAATTTTTTGTTAGATTCCTAAACTTTTTGTAACAATTACTAGACATGTGCACAATAGAAAAATTTGTTTAGTTTTGTTTTGTTTCTGTTTGTTTCCGTTGATTCGTAAAGATTCGTAATTTCGTAAGTCGTCGGTGTTCGTATTCGTAACGATTCGTAAATTCGGAAGTCGTCGGTGTTCGTATTCGTAACGATTCGTATTTTCGTAAGAGTTATTTTTTCGTTGATTAGTTTTTCCGTTAGTTTAATTTTCGTTTATTTAGAAATTCGGACGCATTCGTATTTTCGTAGATTTAGTTACATTCGTACATTTGTTAGATTGATTTATTCGTACTTTCGTAACATTGTTTTCGTAGATTCGTAATCGGAGCATAATTCATAATTTTATGTAATGTGTATGCTATTATTACATTGTAAGAGACACGGAAAATTACGAATCGAAAAAAAAAGTTACGAATGTACGAATTTTTTCGTTCAATCCATTCGAAGCACGTTAAGCAGCGCCATTGTAAGAGACACGGAAAATTACGAATCGAAAAAAAAAAAAAGTTACGAATGGATGAATTTTTTTGTTCAATCCAATCGAAGCACGTTAAGCAGCGCTATTGTAAGGGACACGGAAAATTACCTATTCAAAAAAAAAAAAAAGTTACGAATGTACGAATTTTTTCGTTCATTTTGATTTTTGTTGTTCCTGTTTTCATTTTTCGGATTTTCTTCTTTCGTAGTTTCGTTGTTTCTAAGTTGGTTATTTCGGATTTTCATTGTTTTTCATATTCGTTCGATTTGATAATTCGTTATTCGTTAAAATTTTTAGCGAACCATTCGTTCATTCGTACGTTAACGAATGAACGAATAGAACAAATTTTAACGGAAAACGAATAAAAACTAAACAAATTGCAAATGTCTAACAATTACGAATTTTCGTTATGATGAATTTATCATTATGAGGGGCTCCCTGTGCTGACTTCCTGGGGTTTTTAACTTCAACGATTCTGTTCTAACGGAATTTGGATCCGAAGTTCGTATACGAAATTTTGTAAAGATTTGTATTTTGGATTCATACGAATGTACGAATTTCCGGAAATTCGTACGAGGGGGGCCACCTGTCAGCTTCCACATCCCATCGGCATTGCCTGCATCATATGGGGGAGATTATCTAGGGACAAAAACAGACATGGAGAGCTTTTCAGTTGACAATCCACTGGGTTACTGGGTCATGAGAATAGACCACTAGCCAGAACTTGCCCAGTATGCAACTGAGCTGCTGGGCTGCCCTGCATCCAGTGTGCTTTCCAAACGGACATTAAGTGCTGTCAGAGGCTTTGTGACAGATAAGAGAGAGCGTCTGTCCACAGACTCAGTTTCCCAGCTGTCATTTATCAAAATTAATCAGTCCTGAATTAGCAGCAGCTATCAAGCCCCTGATGTCGATGTCAATTAGGTGTTTTTGGGATGTGGAATCTGTGCAAGACTGTCTGGGCTGCCTAGCTTTGTGGGTGTTGATTTTATCATGAATATACTATTTGGTATAGGTTTTATGGGCACAATTACAGCCATAGGCTAATTTTTCCTCACCTGTTTGGTGCATATTATTTCAGTTTTTGACAGCAATGCCAATTCTTGCTTTCATCAAGAGTACCTATATATTGTTACAGTGTGAAAGCACCACTGACCCCCAAAGGTCAATTTTTCCGCAACTGTTTGACCGGGCATATCATTTAAATTTTGGACAGCAATGCCAATTCTTGCTTTCATCAAGAATACCTCTATACCCAAATTCCAATTTTTCCGCACCTGATACTTCTATTCAAAGTCTGCAAAAGAGACACCAGAATTTATCCAAAAAATCTCTAATCTTGTACTGAGTGCACTAAATTGTGGCCTCATCATACAGGCTGGCTCCCCAAGCCGTGGTTTACAAAATAAAGAAAGCTTGCAGGGAAAATTCCTTTTTTTTTCCGGCTTTATAAATGTCGTTATTGCTGCAGCAGGTTCTATACATGGTACAGATGTGCTACTCTACAGGCAGACTAAGGGGACCCCCACACACCATATTTAAAGGAATTTTTCATTTTTATTGTTATCTCATTTTTATGGTTTCATTTTAAGCATCAGTAAATCACTGCTCATTTAGGAATGATGTTATTTCCAACTTTTTTTTCATTGATACATGGGCAGTACACAGATCCCCATAACCATTGCATACCCAATTACTTTCATATATTTTTCCAGTTAATCCAGTCCCATAGACTTCAATGGGGTTCGATATTCGGTTCAGAACTTTTGCGATGTTCGAACGTTCTGCCGCAAACCAAACTGGGGGTCGTTCGGCCCATGTCTAAACAAAAGTATTTTTCCACCTTAGAGGCAGGCACATATAAAATATTGTAAATATTTGAGTGCAGCTCTAGCCACTTTCAGACCGGACCATTTTGCTGGCTTAAGACAAGACCACTTTTTGCGATTCGGCACTGCGTCTGCCGAACTGACAATTACGCGGTCGTGCGACGTGGCTGCCAAACAAAATTGACGTCCTTTTTTTTCCACAAATAGAGCTTTCTTTTGGTGGTATTTGATCGCCCCTGCAGTTTTTATTTTTTGCGCTATAAACAAAAAAAGAGCGCCAATTTTGAAAAAAATGCATTCTTTTTTACTTTTTGCTATAATAAATATCCCCCGAAAATATATAAAAAAAATGTTTTCCTCAGTTTAGGCCGATACGTATTCTTCTACATATTTTTGGTAAAAAAAAATCCAAATAAGCAATTATTGATTGGTTTGCGCAAAAGTTATAGCGTTTAAAAAATAGGGGACAGTTTTATAGCATTTTTATTAATAATAATGTAAATTTGTCCAAAAAAACATTATTGTTTCCCTCTAAAGACACTCTCAAGTGTGTAGACTGTAAATTGTTTTTGTTTTGAATAGTGTGGCCCTTTAATCTCTGTGTTTCTTCCTTGTTTGCGAGTTCTCAGGGGTTAAATTAGCTCAGTCCAAGAACTTGTTCGTATAATATTCTCAGACAATTAGGCAGTAAGTCATGCATTCAGATATTTGCCAGAGGGGAATTTTGCAGGTTCTCCCCATGCAAAGATGTTGATGGGGTAGGATCAATTGAACTGGATTGTGTAGGATGTTGATGATATAGAACACTGAAAATAAAAAAAAAAGAGAAAAAAAAAAACAAACATTTTTGTAGCAATTTAACATTACAATTAAAAACAAAACAAGGAACTGAAATGAAGCTTGTGTTCAATGACAGGTTTCAGAATTAATTGGTGTACGGTTTTAGAAACTGACACAGAGGTAGGTATTCGCTCAAGGAATAATTGAAAGAAAAAGACAAACACATGTGATACTTGCATATTCTCATCGAAGCAGGAGCCGTCCAAGTAATGAAGACAGACATGATTCTTGACATTTCTTGAAAGAATGGTAATTGTGAGGATGTACACATGGGAATTAGGGCAGATATTAGCACTGTGGTAACATTTTTTTTTTTTTTTTTTATGTAATTGTAATATTTATAGAAAAATAAATAAACAGAAAAAAATAAAATACATAATTTAATATTTTCTTTTTTTTCCATGACTAAATATGAAGCAGATAAATGGAAGTAGATCCCATCAACGTCCATTAAAGGGGAGGTTCATCTTCTAAGGAAAGTAAATAAATAAATAAATGCACTTAAAGCGGGGTCCACCCTAAAATAAAAAATTCCATTAACATTCTCAAAAAAATGTAAAAAAAAAAAAACCTAAAAAAAAAAAAAGAAAATTTTTACTTACCAGAAACCCCTGTTGCTAGGCAGTCTTCCTAATCTGCCTCTTTGTATTCCGCGTCGCTTCCTCCTCTTCGGCGAGCTGCCCCGGTGTCTTCTGGGACATGTGTGTGTCCCAGAAAACAACAGGGCCATTCACAAAGCACTGCGTGACTCGCGCATGCGCAGTAGGGAACGGGCAGTGAAGCCGCAAGTTAAGATGGCGGCGCCGGCAGCCAATCCGATGGACAGATCGGCCTCAGGGGGGCGACATCACAGGCTCGCTGGACAGGTAAGTGTCCTTATTAAAAGTCAGCAGCTACAGTGTTTGTAGCTATTGATTTTTAAAAAAATAATTTCGGCTGGAACACTGCTTTAATAAAAAAATGTGCATTATTAATTTTTATTATTACTATTTTCCACAGGATCTTTGCACCCACAATCAGTGGATTGTGGGTACAATTCACATTGGGGATTAGCATCAGGGTGCCCATTTATTGGTAATAAAGGCTTCTAAATTCTGATAAGCCCCCCAGCTGAAGACCCCTACAACCACCAGCCAAGGTTGTGGAGAAGAGGCCCTTGTTCTTAACCACTTCGGCTCTCACACCTATTACCTCTTATGGACCAGAGTCATTTTTACATTTCTGCTATGAGCCTGTTTATTCAACAATAATTTTGTCATTACTTAAAGGGGAGGGCCAGCCGGGAAAAAAAAAATTAAAAGTCAGCAGCTACAAACACTGTAGCTGCTGACTTTTAATAAGCAGACTTACCTGTCCTGGGTGCCTGCGATGTAGGCCGCATGAGACAGACCGTCCTTCGGGTCTCGGTTCCAGGCGCCGCCATTCCAACTAAGAGAAACAAGCAGCGTAGCCTTGCTGGCTTCACTGCCCGTTTCCTACTGCGCATGCGGGAGTCGTGGGTCCCGACCGGGATGGCAATCTTAAAGGGACGTACCTGTACGCCCTTTTCCCTGTCCGTGCCATTCTGCCGACGTACATGGTCGTGCGCTGGTCGGGAAGTGGTTAAATAGTGCTACTGTACATTAAAAGTCAGCATTTTATTCTGTAATTTGTCCTGTTTCAAAACAACACTAAAATTATGCTTTTGATACAAAGCATTGCAAAGTTATTTACAAATTAAGTAAAGTGGATCGTTAAAATATTTCAGTGTGATACATGTAAAGGGTGTAAAAATATTAATGAGCAAAGCAAACAAAAACAGAAAAAAAGTTAACAATTAGTTAATAAAATAGAAAAGAAAATCACCAGGAAAATTACAATTGAATGGAGGAGGAGAACACAGAGTTATTTAGTGCTCAATAGAGTAAACTAAGGGGTTAATAAGGAGTTCAGCCGAGAAATATTTAATTTGGGAAAAAATAAATGTTTTACTTGTCGGGTTGCTTCATCTCTTTATTTTAGCCAGACTACTTTTTTTTTTTTTTTACAGCTGCCAACCTTCTCTGTGTACTCGGAAATGCAGCTGTGATTATTCAGACCTGAATTTGTCGGGTACTGGAACAGGGAGGGATCCTGGCAGCAGGGTAGAAGGACTGGACGTACTAGACATGCCCTGTGTACATGGAGTTCATGCTCATTCTTGCCTCTCATGAGCAGTAAGGCTGCATGGATTGGTATGGGTCCCAGAGTGATGGAGTTAACCACTAGGGGGCGGGGAGGAGTTAGTGTGATGTGTTGTGTGTTGTTTTACAGTAGGGGGCGTGGCTGATGTCTGCGTCACTGATCGGCTGTTCTGGATGACAGGGAACAGCAGATCAGTGACAGGCAGAGTAGGAAGTGCGGGGAGAGGTTTTTGATTACACAGACCTCTCCCCGTTCTTCAGCTCTGTGACCCAATCGCGGGACACCAGCGGCGATCGGGTCCGCTGGTCCTGCGGCCGTGGTCACGGAGCTCCCGACCGGGCCCCGCGCGTGCCGCCGGCGGTCCCATGGCTAAGCAATTAAAGGGGACGTATATATACGTGCTTTTGCCTAGCCGTGCCATTCTGTAGATGGATATCTACAGTGGGCAGTCGGGAAGCGGTTAACAAAGTTAATGACACCCCCAGTTTAGTTCACAGATCGCAGTGCGAACTAGGAACTTGCACAGAAATCTGATCGATTCGGTGAGAACACCCATGCGATCCGATTCTAGTGCAGAGAAAAACAAGTCCCTGCACTATTTTCTGTGCGAATCCAATGCGAGTTCAGCCATACAACTGTATGGCTGAACTCGCATTGCTCAGAGATCGCATTGTGATCGGCACCTGCAGTGCGGGTGCGAATCACATGCGATCTCTGAGAACGCTCTAGTGTGAACCCAGACTCAATGAATAAGATCATTTGTTTCCGTTATCATGGTTTGGGTGCTGATAGATTTGGCACATTGTTCCCCGGTGATTATATTTTTGGGATACATTTAGCATCATCTTCAATTATGGCCCTGCCTCCTACCTCCGGCATTTCCATCTTTTTCAGTGGTGCCCATACAGCAAAAGAGCATTCAGTGCATTGTTATTGAAAAAGATGAAGGAATATCAGCTGCACTCCACAGTATTATTTAATGTAATAATCAATGAAACCTTCCTTGATTCTTTTCACCCCTCCTGGCTTTCTCACAAGTACAGGAGAAGCCTATACTTATTATGAGCAAAGGCTCTTTGCACAACTAGCATTGGCACACTCACCAAAATGTATTAGCCTGTGCAGAAAACGTATTTGCACGTGCACATGCACGTCCTGTACGAGCACTGGCACCAAACGGCCTATTTAAGCTGGGCTATGACAGGAACTGATTGCTGAGTGGTCTACTCTTCAGCAGTTCCTTCTTAGCCTTCCCTGAGCCTTGGCCTGCCTTACCTGTATACTCATGTACCTTTCGACTTGTCCCTGACCTGCCTTTGGATTTCTGCCTGCCTGCTGGGACCTTGGCTTGTGTTCTGACTCTGCTCCTGTCTTGCGCTCCTGTTCCTCGCTGCCTGACTGTGTACCAGTCTCAGCTTGTATCCTGACTGTGCCTCTACCTGATGTTCCTGTACCTTTCTGCCTGATTGTGAACTGATCTCAGCTTGTATCCTGACTGTGCCTCTACCTGATGTTGCTGTACTTGCTTCCCGATTGTGTACAGATCTCAGCTTGTATCCTGACTGTGCCTCTGCCTGATGTTCCTGTACCTTGCTGCCCAACTGTGTACTGGTCTCAGCTTGTATCCTGACTCAGCCTCTGCCTGATGTTCCTGTACCTTGCTGCCTGACTGTGTACTGATCTCAGCTTGTATCCTGACCCTGCCTCTGCATGATGTACCTGAATCTTGCTGCCCAACTGTGTACTGATCTCAGCTTGTATCCTGCCTCTGCCTCTGCATGATGTATCTGAATCTCGCTGCCCAAATGTGTACCAATCTCAGCTTGTATCCTGACTCTGCTTGATATACCTGTACCTTGCTGCCTGACTGTTTACTGATCTCAGCTTGTATCCTGACTCTGCCTCTACCTGATGTTCCTGTACCTTGCTGCCTGACTGTGTACTGATCTCAGATTGTATCCTGACTCTGCCTCTACCTGATGTTCCTATACCTCGCTGCCCAACTGTGTACCAATCTCAGCTTGTACTGTATCTTGACTCTGCCTCTGCCTGATATTCCTGTACCTTGATGCATGACTGTGTACTGATCTCAGCTTGTATCCTGACTCTGCCTCTGCCTGGCATTCCTGTACCTTGCTGCATGACTGTGTAATGATCTCAGCCTGTATCCTGACTCTGCCTCTGCCTGGTATTCCTGTACCTTGCTGCCTGACTGTGTACTGACCTCAGCTTGTATCCTGACTCTGCCTTTACCTGATGTTCCTGTACTTCACTGCCCAACTGTGTACCGATCTCCGCTTGTATCCTAACTCTGCATGATGTACCTGAATCTCGCTGTTGATGACCTTCTATATTGTGTCCTTTCTACTTTCTTGTCTGCTGATCAAGTGCCAAAGTGTTCCAGCTGGCTCTCACCGGGTGATCTACGGTCATCTGTTTCCATCAAGAACCAACCTGCACTGCCTGCTACACCCTCACGCCACTCTGTGTGTTTACACCCCCTGTCATCACTATCAGGGGTGTTGGACAAGAGGTGCAAGAGAAGCCCCCTCTCCAGATCATGACAGTCAGAATTATATTCCTTCATATTTTCAAAGGAAAAGGGGGAGACTGTATTGGCCAGACTTGAGCGGAGCTATGGATCTGTGTGCATTGTGATTGAGGTTAGGTTTTGGAATCAGGAATAACTTTTAATGGTTAAGACCGATCTAAAGACCAGAGGTAGATAAGCTCACACGATCAGCCCCACAAGATGGCCAAAAATGAAAGCGATTGTTCCATTTTGAAGGTGACTAGGCAGCTCATTGCCTTCCAGTTGCGTCTTGGGAGATTAATGTCATAAGGCTGATGATGGAAGTTATGTTACCCAAGGGTGCTCGCCGTGCACCCAGGGAGGAAGGAGGTTCGTTTGCAAACCGAGGTGACAGCTTTGCTTTAAGCTATATTTTTAAACTTTCCCTCTAGGTAGAAGATATATTACTGTCCTCATCACTCCTGCCTGGAGACATCCTATTCTGTTTCCTATTAGCTGAATCCAGATCACTTTATAAAGCAGAGAGAAACTGTGAAGCCAGCATGCCATAATAATACATATGCTACAGATGCTCTACCATCGGCACCATAAATTTCACTGTGCCCGCATCTCTAGAGTGACATTAACCCCCTCCACACACTGCCTGACGCAAGTTGCCTTTTCTTTTTGTACAAAATAAGATATAACACAAAGATTACGGCCGGGGGGGGGGGGGGGGTGTTGATTTAGACCTGTAGATAACACATCTTTATTATACAGAAGATACATTTAAAGGATCATTGTAACCTATATATTATATTTTGTTAAAGCTTATATAAGATTTTAGTATTTGGCTTTACATATCATTTAACCACTTGAATTCCAAAAGGTTTTACCCCCTTCAGGACCAGAGCATTTTTTGCTACTCGGCACTTTAACTGGTAATTGCACGCTCATTCAACGCTGTGCACAAATGATATTTATGTAATTTTATTTTCACGCAAACAGAGCTTTCTTTTGCTGGTATTTGATCACCACTAGGGCTTTTTATTTTTTGCAATATAAACAGTGGCGGCTGGTGCTCAATTTTCTTGGGGGGGGGGGGGGGGTATATTTTGACCTTCCATATTTAGAGATATGCATTTCAACATCAGCAAGTGGTTTTGTATGTTTAAGTCATGTAATAAGTACTTTAGCGTTTCACCCAAAAAAAGGAATACAATATGGGGGTGTGGAAGAAGAGAGTGGGTGTAAGTTAGGGGGACGAGTTGGGAATAGGTAATAGGTGGGAGGAGTAATAAGGAAAACCAGAGATGTAGATAGGCTCGCTATCCCACCGAATGTCGGCAAATTCTGTGTGAGAGAGAATGGGTAGGTCAAGAGGCGGCACAATGCTGTGTCTCCGTTACCCGTGGCTGCGTCCGACTCCCTGCCAGGAGAGGGCAGTGATGAGGCATGGCTGCCTGAGGCTTGCATGTGGAAGAGCTCTGGAATGTTTCGGCCGGATTGGGTGCCTGAAGCCTTCGGTGTCTCCGCGAGGCTGAGGCACTGCCTCCTAGTTTACTCATAGCTGTGGGGGCAGTAAGACTCCCCAAATAGCCGATTATATTCCTTGTTGTGCCAGAGCTTGGTGATTAAGCGGCCATCTTAATCCCCAGTCAGTGGGCTATATTTTATAACCTGACCCTGACAACTTTATCCCTGACCTGTCTGGTGTGTTCCTTGGCCTTCATGATGCATGTTTTTTCACTAAGGTTCTCTAACAAACCTCTGAAGGCTTCACAGAACAGCTGTATTTATACTGAGATTAAATTACACACAGGGGGACTATATTTACTAAGTAGGTGACTTCTGAAGGCAATTGGTTCCACCAGATTTAGTAAGTAAGTAAGGCCTCATGTACATTGCTGCTGTTAAACGGACGTTGAGGAGCAGTTGGGCATTTTTTTCAACTACTTCTGAACTCTCCTCTATGTTATCTTATCAGTACATATACACAGGGTAGTTTATAGTCATTTCTAGGCAGTTGAGTTTAGAGGCCTTTTTTGGAAAGCAAAAAAATGAGTCCAGACGCTGAGTTTAGAGGCATTTCAAGTGCCAAACGCTTCTAAAGCCTCATACACATGATCTGACTTCCATCTGACTTTTCTGTGGATTGTTGTCCGAATGGGTGTTGGCCGTGAACACACGGCAGAACATTTTCAGCCAACTTTCACCAAATCACGTGTTTTTTCAGCTCTTTACCGCCACCCTTTGTGCGGCCAGACCAGAGTCTTGAATGTTAGGTATTTTGTCAACAAATTAATGTTGGAGAATGATGGACTTTTTAGGCGTAAGATAGATATAACAAGTTTTTTATTAAAAACATATAAAAAGAAAGAATATAAGAATAAATTATAAATTTAAAACAGATTGTTTGGAAATAAACAACCTGGCACACTATAGAAATATTTAACAGGCTGATGTATAAGTACGCTCGGGTAGTAACAGAGTGGTTCCAATGAAGTCACTATACTTAAATATAATCATTCAAGTTTCCTTAGAAAGATTGTGACATTAAAATAAACATAAACAAAAACACGAAACCATCAGTGAGCGATACAGTCATACAGAAAAACAGCTTGTTTGCAGTTGCTCTACATGTTACGCGTCCTAAGACGCTTCCTCAGGAGCTTTCTATATTGGAAATAAAAAAGAGAAACAAATATACAATAAGAGAACAATACATATAATATGACATAATCAAGTATAATATTGGATCGAGGGCAGCCAGGGGCGTGGGGGTGTCAACCTCCAAAAAAGGGGGGGAAAAAAGGGGGGAAAAAATAGCAGAGCAGAAAAAAGAGTAGTGGAAAGGGGGGGGGGGGGGGGTTTGGGTTTATTGTGGGTGAATGAATAGGGAGTGAGATTAAGTAAAACAGGAATGAGAACGGGGAGGAGAAAAGGTAAGAAAAAATTATTATTATTTGGTGGAGTGAAAAGGTGTGCATTAAGGGAACGAATGCAACACAATCGAATGCATAATAGATGTGGTATTGAATGTATACTTACAATCCCTATAGAGGGGAAGAAATTTAGTGGAACGGGGAACCAAGATACGTTTATCAGCACCGGTACTTTGGACATGTATATATGTCAATAGGCCGAGGAATTCTGTATTAATATTTTATTTTATTAGTAGGTTATTTTTTGTTATTTTTTGATGTTAATATATTTATTCATTTTTTATATATGTATAAAAGAATTATTCATGTTAGTATGGATATGCCAGTAGTCTATGCTCAATCATCAATGTGTGCCAATGGCTAGAATAGCTGTTAATAGTGCACAAATATTGTGCGGTATATATATAGATTAGATAGATAGGGTAATATAACATATTATGTATATAAATAGGACTATAAATATATAACCATCTTTTAAGGGTGCAGATGCACCTCCGCAATCATCCATCCATATAGGAGGGGAAAGTTAACTTATTAATTGTTGATGCATCAGTGTGCACATTGATGGTAGCATAGTAAAGGAATCATTTATAATATAAAGAAAAGGAGGTATTAAGAGTTTCTACTTACCCTGTGGTGAAGAAATGGCCTAATAATTAATATTGTGAGCCCGTACATTGGGGTCAATTGTAAGAGGTAAGTAGGGGAAAAAAACAGATACTGCGGGACACGCCAACGCGGGCCAACGCTAGTATGAGAGGGTGGAGAGGGGTTCAGCCCGCTTATCCACAGGTATCCTACAGGGGGAACATAACAGAGCGTAAAGTATTGAAATGAGTTTGACTGATTCCAGGTAGGCCAAGACCGTATCTTGACCGAGTAGGAGTGTCAGTGACTTACCTAGTGGAGGTATGGTTCCGTTGTGGTTCCCCGTTCTGGCAGCTATGCGGAGAGGCTGCTCTGTCTGACGGCAGCCTGAGCCGTCTTTATAGTGCAGCCGTCCCGGTAGTGACGTCACCGCGTGAACGCGGAGCGTCATACTACCCGGCCGAGTCCTAGCGCGCATGCGTCAGAGAACGTAGAGCCGCGGCGTCGGTTAAAGTAACCAGCGCCGCAGTCTCAGCTCATGCGCATGCGCGGGACACGGCTCCAGGAAGAGGAGCGAGGATCGCAAACCCCCCTGAGGCCGAAAGCGTCACTGAAGCTGCAACAGGTGCAGCCAGCGACGCTTTGTGGCCGCATAATACACTACAGCAGAACGCTCCATCTAATAATCGGAAAGGGATAGCAGTTGTGCCTAAAAACCCACGAGGTGGAAACTGGGATAGACTTATCCTACAAAAGGAAACACTATGGATAGAACGGTTGGACGCCATGCACGCCCCCGGCCTCAATGAATCACATTCTTATAAATCCTTTTTGTAGTTATTGAACTTACAACCGAACTACTAATTTCTTTTAGCTTTAACTATCCCTTTATATATATGCCATACAAATACTCCCACCCTTTTCAAACAATTCCTAGAACAATTATTTCAATCTACAAATTGCCCTTTTTCACTTCCCCTTTTCTTTATCAACTCCCCTCCATACACATTTCAAAATTAATGCTATTATCCTTGTTATTAAATTTCCTTTTTGGATAAGTTGGTAATTTTCAAGGTACATACACCTTCTTAGGTCTACTGAAAATACCTTTAAACCTTTACACCAAATAGGCCTTTAGCGTGTTAGATCCCGCATATATATTTCATGCGGTCGCTATCATAATAAGGCAAATGTTCTGAACTGTTGTTCGATCAAACACTTCAAAAAGATAATACCTTATTTACCTGTATATAATACATACCTTCTTTTATTTTTCTGTTTATGCTTATTATACTAATTCTTATTGTTTTCATCTTTCTGTACACCACATTACTATAATGTACATTTCAAGGCTCTTGCCCTTGTATGTCTATCCATGATATTTAGAAATACCTGTCAATTGACACCATTCCAAAGTTCTATGCATTGGATGGAGGGCACCCTCTGGCTATATGGATCATTGCCCGCTACATTTTCCCACTTTGTCACTCTCCCATGTTTTTATTTATCCCCCTTCTTTTTCTCAGCCGAGCTTCCCTTCCTCAATCATTTATCCTTTTCTTTTTTTTTTTTTTTTTCCCTTTCCGATTATTAGATGGAGCGTTCTGCTGTAGTGTATTATGCGGCCACAAAGCGTCGCTGGCTGCACCTGTTGCAGCTTCAGTGACGCTTTCGGCCTCAGGGGAGTTTGCAATCCTCGCTCCTCTTCCTGGAGCCGTGTCCCGCGCATGCGCATGAGCTGAGACTGCGGCGCTGGTTACTTTAACCGACGCCGCGGCTCTACGTTCTCTGACGCATGCGCGCTAGGACTCGGCCGGGTAGTATGACGCTCCGCGTTCACGCGGTGACGTCACTACCGGGACGGCTGCACTATAAAAGACGGCTCAGGCTGCCGTCAGACAGAGCAGCCTCTCCGCATAGCCGCATAGCTGCCAGAACGGGGAACCACAACGGAACCATACCTCCACTAGGTAAGTCACTGACACTCCTACTCGGTCAAGATACGGTCTTGGCCTACCTGGAATCAGTCAAACTCATTTCAATACTTTACGCTCTGTTATGTTCCCCCTGTAGGATACCTGTGGATAAGCGGGCTGAACCCCTCTCCACCCTCTCATACTAGCGTTGGCCCGCGTTGGCGTGTCCCGCAGTATCTGTTTTTTTCCCCTACTTACCTCTTACAATTGACCCCAATGTACGGGCTCACAATATTAATTATTAGGCCATTTCTTCACCACAGGGTAAGTAGAAACTCTTAATACCTCTTTTTCTTTATATTATAAATGATTCCTTTACTATGCTACCATCAATGTGCACACTGATGCATCAACAATTAATAAGTTAACTTTCCCCTCCTATATGGATGGATGATTGCGGAGGTGCATCTGCACCCTTAAAAGATGGTTATATATTTATAGTCCTATTTATATACATAATATGTTATATTACCCTATCTATCTAATCTATATATATACCGCACAATATTTGTGCACTATTAACAGCTATTCTAGCCATTGGCACACATTGATGATTGAGCATAGACTACTGGCATATCCATACTAACATGAATAATTCTTTTATACATATATAAAAAATGAATAAATATATTAACATCAAAAAATAACAAAAAATAACCTACTAATAAAATAAAATATTAATACAGAATTCCTCGGCCTATTGACATATATACATGTCCAAAGTACCGGTGCTGATAAACGTATCTTGGTTCCCCGTTCCACTAAATTTCTTCCCCTCTATAGGGATTGTAAGTATACATTCAATACCACATCTATTATGCATTCGATTGTGTTGCATTCGTTCCCTTAATGCACACCTTTTCACTCCACCAAATAATAATAATTTTTTCTTACCTTTTCTCCTCCCCGTTCTCATTCCTGTTTTACTTAATCTCACTCCCTATTCATTCACCCACAATAAACCCAAACCCCCCCCCCCCCTTTCCACTACTCTTTTTTCTGCTCTGCTATTTTTTCCCCCCCTTTTTTGGCGGTTGACACCCCCACGCCCCTGGCTGCCCTCGATCCAATATTATACTTGATTATGTCATATTATATGTATTGTTCTCTTATTGTATATTTGTTTCTCTTTTTTATTTCCAATATAGAAAGCTCCTGAGGAAGCGTCTTAGGACGCGTAACATGTAGAGCAACTGCAAACAAGCTGATGGTTTCGTGTTTTTGTTTATGTTTATTTTAATGTCACAATCTTTCTAAGGAAACTTGAATGATTATATTTAGGTATAGTGACTTCATTGGAACCACTCTGTTACTACCCGAGCGTACTTATACATCAGCCTGTTAAATATTTCTATAGTGTGCCAGGTTGTTTATTTCCAAACAATCTGTTTTAAATTTATAATTTATTCTTATATTCTTTCTTTTTATATGTTTTTAATAAAAAACTTGTTATATCTATCTTACGCCTAAAAAGTCCATCATTCTCCAACATTAATTTGTTGACAAAATACCTAACATTCAAACTATAATTTTCGGGACGTGGCAAGCATTTTTATACACTGTACCGTATCCGCAACACCATTACGCGGTGATACGGGGATAAATTTACTTTTTCAACAGACCAGAGTCTTGTAGAGCGGGAGAATTATCATTTTATCTCTGGAATGAATCCCTTTTTAATGCAGGCCAATATTCATAATTCTAAGTTGGAACAATGAAAAGTGTAAATGCCGCGTACACACGGTCAGAATTTCCGATGGAAACAGTCCGAATGGAGCTTTTCATCGGATTTTCCGACCGTGTGTATGCCCATCGGTCTTTTTCTGTCAGAATTTCCGACGGAATTTGGATCGAGAACCTTTTCTTAATTTTTCCGACGGAAAACCTTTCTATCAGATTTTCCGATCGTGTGTATGCAATTCCGACACGCAAAATTCTGACGCATGCTCGGAAACAATTCGACGCATGCTCAGAAGCATTAAACTTCCCTTTTATAGTGCTGTCGAACGTTTTTTTAAGGCGTGGTGTTATTGACCGTCGGAATTTGGTGTGACCGTGTGTAGGCAAGACAGTTTGAGCGAAATTCTGTCGGAACCATCAGAGCTTTTGCCGACGAGAATTCCAACCGTGTGTACGCGGCATTACATATGCATACCTGGAATTCTTTAAATATCATTGCTAAGTTGAATGCCTCAGTCCCTAGAATGATCAGTTGAGAAATAAGTGGCACATGGATTCCTTTAAACTCATTTTTCTAATTGTAATTCATTTCTGGATCTCACAGACATATGTTTTCCTTCCGTTCTCAGGCTCCTGTGATAAGACTAATTATTCCTTGGTCATAAACACAGACTAATTAATTATGTCTAATCAATCCTGATTATGTTTGTGCTGGTGCATCTGAACCAGAGGTTGTTAAACTATTTTTATTTGTAAAACTGGAAGAACGTACAGAGTATACAGTATATAGGCTGTAAAAAGGAGGTTAAATATATTTAGAGTGTATTTCTATATTTGCAGCCAAATGGGGATAACGCCTACTTTATATTTGTTACTATTAACATAGAATAACTAAAATTAAATAAATAAATATATATATAATGTATGTGTATATATATATATATATATATATATATATATATATATATATATACAAATACACAGGCCCGGACTGGCCATAGGGCACACCGGGCATTTGCCAGGGCCGCCGGGATCAACCTCAGTCCAATACCTGTTGATGACCGGGCCGCACAGCAGTAGGTAAGCGGTCACCACGGCCTGGAGAGGGTTAACACAGGCTGCAGTCACCGCTCACCTCCCGCTGTGCGGCCATGCCTGTGTCTCCACTCCGGGCTCTCCTGCCCTGCCGACAATGTCATCTATCAGCAGAGCAGGGGCGGGAGGAGCCGGAGACACTGAACAGCGTGAGTGCAGGGATCCGTGGTTGCTAGGCAGCAGGTCGGATACAATCAAAACAGCGATTTCTGTCTGGCACGCGCGCTGCTGCCAGCAGTCGCTAGGCAATGGGGACGCTGCCAGGGCTGGGGCCGCTGATGTTATGGAAACGTATGACGTCTGGAGACCCCACCCACCCAGGCAGATTACGTCCATTCAAAAAACCAACAGGAGTGAGAAGGCACTAGTGCATAGAGAGAAGTGAAACCATCAGATCGGGAGACAAGGGAAGGATCTTGCTAGATCGTAAATAGTTCTGAGAGGGGTAAGGCAAATTCGTTTTGTACGTTATGGAAGGGCGCTAGTTTATCATCCATAAAAAATATCTTTCAAATTGTGAATCCCACATTTTTTTTCCATCCGGCTAGGTTTAAATCATACCGTTAAGAATGTCCATAGACAAAGATATTGACCTTGGCTCTGGGGCCTTGTAGGAAAATAGCGTGGACCATGTCTCAAAAGAAATATCTTTTAAAATTGCTGGTTAAGTGTTTTTTACTAGCTTAAAGTGGTGGGACACCCTGAAAAAAAAAACTTTAAAAATTTAAAATTAAAAAAAATATATATTTATTTTTTTACTTACCAGAAATGGCTGTTGCTAGGCAGATCGCCCTAATCTGCCTCTTTCAGCTCTGTTCTCTCCTCTGCTCCGAGCGCCGTCTTCTAGTGAATGGGGCACGGTGTGTTATGGGAACTGTGTCCCACAACACATTGCGTTCCCCATTCACAAATTCGACTCGCGCATGCGCAGTAGTCCGCGCGCCGACTCGCGCATGCGCAGTAGGAAACGGGCAGCCGTTTCCCTTACTGAGGATGGCGGCGCTGGAACTGGATCGATGAGGGACATCTCAGCCTCCACGACCGACATGGCGGGCGCCCTGGGAGGGTAAGTGTACTTATTAAAAGTCAGCAGCTACTTTTTTTTTTAGCTGCTGACTTTTAAAAAAATTTTTTAGGTGAAACACCGCTTTAAAGTGAAACACTGCATTTGAGCACTACCAACCCAACAAAATGCTATTTAATTATTTTTAATGTTCAAAGCAAACTACTCCCTCCATCTATCCATGTCTCCATGCTTTATTTTTGCTGAGAAGTTACTTTGATTCCTTTACTTCCGGGAATCCGTCTGCCCATAGCTCAGGTATGCAGGTAGGAGGGTGCGCTTAACTAAGAATGCCCCTCCTCCCACGGAAGGCTCCTGGAATGTATTAAAAATGCTGTAAATTTAGAATGCTTTCAGAAATAGAAGTGTTAACCAAATGGAAATGAACAGAATATAAATTCAAATCCAATAAATATTTGGTGTGACCACCCTTTTCCTTCAAAACAGCATCCATTCTGCTAGGTACTAGGTGCACTTGCACACAGTTTTTGAAGGAACTCAGCAGGTACTGTAATGCCATGTACACATGGTCGGACATTCCAACAGACGGACTTTTTCCGTCGAAAATCCAGACGGACTTAGATAGAGAACATTTTCTAAATTTTTGAGACGGAAAAAACGCTCGTCTGTATGCTGTTCCGATGCAGTGGCTATTGAACCTTTTTATAGTGCCGTTGTACGTGTTGTACATCACCGCGTTCTTGACGGTCGGAATTTGGTGTGACCGTGTGTATGCAAGACAGCTTGAGTGGAATTCTGTCGGAATTCCATCGGAAAAACCTTTAGAGTTTATTCCAACTGGAAAACCAGTCATGTGTACAGTTCCAAACATCTTGGAGAACAAACCATAGATCTTCTGTGGATGTAGGCTGCCTCAACTCCTTCTGTCTCTTCCTGCAATCCCAGACAGACTCCATGATGATGAGATCAGGGGACTGTGGAGGCCAAACTACCACTTCCAGGACTCCTTTGTTCTTCTTTACACTAAAGATAGTTCTTAAAGAGGGAGTCCCACACATTTTTTTTCTACAAATACTGCAGCTGCTGACTTTTAAAATAAGGACACTCACCTGTCCCAGGGTCCAGCGATGTCGACACCCGAGGCAGAACCGTCCCTCAGTCCTCGGATGCTGCCGTCGCCATCTTCGGTAAGGGAATCAGGAAATGAAGCCTTGCAGCTTTACTGTCCGGTTCCCTACTGCGCATGTGCGAGTCGCGCAGCACAACATGAATGGTCCCTGCTGTCTCTGGGACCCGTGTGTGTCCCAGCAGACAGTGCGGCGGGACAGGAAGAGGCATAGACTCCCGTGGGAGTTTATGCCCAGAAGTGGGTGCAAATACCTGTCTTAGACAGGTATCTGCACCCCCTCCCCCCTGAAAGGTGCCATATGTGACACCAGAGGGGGGGGGGAGGGTTCCGAAAAGCGGAGGTTCAATCTTTGTGCCGTACAGCCAATGTCATTAAAGCGGAGGTTCAATTTTTGTGTGAACCTCCGCTTTAATGACATTGGCTGTATGTGTGGGGTCGTTGTCCTGCTGCAGAAAAAAAAATTGGGGCCAATCACACACCTCTCTAATGGTATAGCATGATGGATAAATATCTGCCTGTATTTCTCAGCAATGAATACACCATTGATCCTGATCAAATCTCCAACTCCATTTGTAGAAATGCAGCCCCAAACTTGCAAGGAACCTCCACCATGCTTCACTGTTTCCTGCACACACTGATTATTGTACCGCTCTCCAGCCCCTCACCAACAAACTGCCTCCTGCTACGGACAAATATTTCACATTTTGACTTATCAGCCCAGAGCACCTGCTGCCATTTTTCTGCACCCCAGTTCCTATGTCGTCTTGCATAGTTGAGTCGCTTAGCTTAGTTTCCATGTTGGAGGTATGTCTTTTTGGCTGCAATTCTTCCATGAAGACCACTTCTGGCAAGACTAATCCAGGCAGTAGATGGGTGTACCTGGGTCTCACTGGTTTCCACCAGTTCTGTGCTGATGGCACTGCTTGACTTCAGATGTTGAAGGGAGGTAAGCATGATGTGCAGGCCAGTCAAGTTCCTCCACCCCAAACTCGCTCATCCATGTCTTTATGGACCCTGCTTTGTGGACTGGTCCAAATCATTTGGTGGAGGGGGGGTTATGATGTTGTTTTTTTTTTTTTTTCAGAGGTTGGGCTTGGTCCCTTAGTTCCAGTGAGTCGGACCACAGCGGACATACAGTGGTGTGAAAAAGTGTTTGCCCCCTTCCTCATTTCCTGTTCCTTTGCATGTTTGTCACACTTAAGTGTTTCGGAACATCAAACCAATTTAAACAATAGTCAAGGACAACACAAGTAAACACAAAATGCAATTTGTAAATTAAGGTGTTTATTATTAAAGGTGAAAAAAAAAATTCCAAACCATCATGGCCCTGTGTGAAAAAGTGATTGCCCCCCTTGTTAAAACATACTATAACTGTGGTTGTCCACACCTGAGTTCAATTTCTCTAGCCACACCCAGGCCTGATTATTGCCACACCTGTTCACAATCAAGGCATCACTTAAATAGGAGCTGCTTGACACAGTAATGTCCACCAGAAGATCCTTAAAGCTACACATCATGCCGAGACCCAAGGAAATTCAGGAACAATTGAGAAAGAAAGTAATTGAGATCTATCAGTCTGGAAAGGGTTATAAAGCCATTTCCAAAGCTGGGAATCCAGCGAACCACAGTGAGAGCCATTATCCACAAATGGCGAAGACATGGAACAGTGGTGAACCTTCCCAGGAGTGGCCGGCCGCCCAAAATTACCCCAAGAGCGCAGCGACGACTCATCCAAGAGGTCACAAATGACCCCACAACAACGTCCAAGGAACTGCAGGCCTCACTTGCCTCAGTTAAGGTCACGTTCATGCCTCCACCATCAGGAAAAGACTGGGCAAAAATGGCCTCCATGGCAGAGTTCCAAGGAGAAAACCACTGCTGAGCAAAAAGAACATCAAAGCTCGTCTCAATTTCTCCACAACACATCTGGATGATCCCCAAGACTTTTGGACAACATTCTGTGGACCGGAGACAAAAGTGGAACTCTTTGGAAGGTGTGTGTCCAAGTATATCTAGCGTAGAAGGAACACTGCATTTCAGAAAAAGAACATTATACCAACAGTAAAATATGGTGGTGGTTTTGTGATGGTCTGGGGCTGTTTTGCTGCTTCAGGACCTGGAAGACTTGCCGTGATAAAAGGAACTATGAATTCTGCTGTCTACCAAGAGATCCTGAAGGAGAATGTCCGACCATCTGTTCGTGTACTCAAGCTGAAACGAACTTGGGTTCTGCAGCAGGACAATGATCCTAAACACACCAGCAAGTCCACCACCGAATGGCTGAAGAAAAACAAAATGAAGACTTTGGAGTGGCCTAGCCAAAGTCCTGACCTGAATCCTATTGAGATGTTGTGGTATGACCTTAAAAAGGTTGTTCATGCTCGAAAACCCTCTAATGTAACTGAATTAGGACAATTCTGCAAAGATGAGTGGGCCAAAATTCCTCCAGGACGCTGTAAAAGCCTAATTGCACGTTATCGCAAACGCTTGGTTGCAGTTGTTGCTGCTAAGGTGGCCCAACCAGTTATTAGGTTTAGGGGGCAATCACTTTTTCACACAGGGCCATGATGGTTTGGATTTTTTTTCACCTTTAATAATAAACACCTTCATTTACAAATTGCATTTTGTGTTTACTTGTGTTGTCCTTGACTATTGTTTAAATTGGTTTGATGTTCCAAACACTTAAGTGTGACAAACATGCAAAGGAACAGGAAATGAGGAAGGGGGCAAACACTTTTCACACCACTGTACATCTCCGTGTAGGGGATACCCCATCAAGACAAGGGCTTTGAGAACCCACTATTGGGATTCCACCTCATTTATCTGAGACATTGATTCTCGGGGATGAGCCCTTCTCTAAGGATCTACCTTAGTTAGCTGCAAGTACGTTGGACAGCGATATTCCTTCTTTTTTTGGGACCCGGCTGTTCGAACATAAAGTCCATTTAAAAGACCATCCACTACGGATCCAACCCAGTGTGTGCTGCAGCACTTGGGGGGCGCACGCTCTTTTCTCATCCCCCGTTGGTATACAATCCATCGGTCCACAAATTTCGACTCCAATGTGAGCGACAGGTACTTCTCAGATATAAATTTAACTCCCTACTCCTGACGAAGGTTCCCATATTCGGGTAACTGGAAACGCGTCGAGTATTCGGGGGTCACATACCTCCAGGAGAGAACTAGTACCGTATTTTGTACACACTCTTTTGTTTAATGTTGTCTTTTATCATTATGTCATTTTTTGTATAAAATTTTTTTTTTTTAGGCATCAGCATACCAAGACATTTTTGACAATTTCATGCTTCCAACTTTGTGGGAACAGTTTGGGGACAGCCCCTTCCTCTTCCAACATGACTGCGCACCAATGCATAAAGCAAGGTCCATAAAGAAACAGATAAGCGAGTTTGGGGTGGAGGAACTTGACTGGTCTGCACCTCAACCCGATAGAACACCTTTGGGATGAATAAGAGCTTAGACTGTGAGCCAGACCTTCTCTCCAACAACAGTGCCTGACCTCACAAATGCGCTTCTGGAATAATGGTCAAACATTCCCATAGACACACTCCTAAACCTTGTGGCCAGCCTTCCCAGAATAGTTAAAGCTGTTATAGCTGCAAAGGGTGGGCCAACTCAATATTGAACCCTACGGATAAGTTCATGTAAAGGCAGGCGTCCCAATACTTGGTATGGTAATATAGTGTGTGTGTGTGTGTGTGTGTGTGTGTGTGTGTGTGTGTGTGTGTGTGTGTATATATATATATATATATATATATATATATATATATATATATATATATATATGTGTATCATAATCAGTAGAGGAAAAAAATCCACTTTGTTAACAGAATAAAAAAAACGAGAATAAGCCAGTAGTAAAATCTATTAATGTCAATCAACCCAAAGTGCAGAACACATTTACCATCTCCTCCGTCTACATATAAACATTGTCAATCACATCAGCACATCCTATAATCAGCTTGTAATTATGATCCCCGGAAGATGTGTGCCTAGGAGCGAAAACATGGCATTTTGTGTTCCGTAAACCTGTCTGTCTTTACCCATTTTGAGGCCAAAATATAATTACTCTTTTATCTGTGGTATTGACTTTGAGTCTCCTTTTTAAAGCGGGAGTAAACCCATCGATTTAACAGTCTAAAAAAAAAAGGCATGCCGTGAATGCTAACTGCACATGGCTGTGCTCTCAACCAAACAGTCAAACCATCCAATGGCTGGTGTCATAACGGATCACATGTGCAGCACTGTGACAGTTGAAGATTAAACAGAGGCAAAGATGGCAGCTTCCTTGGCTGAAAACGATAGGGGGGTTTACTTCCACTTTAAAGGGGGAATTCAAATATGGCTCTTCTTAAAGTTTACCTGTGCTGGTGTTAGCATGCAATCTGGGAATGCAGAGAATGCTAGTTGTCTGGCTGTCTCTGGCTTTAATACTTTCTCAGTCACTGACACCAGAAAGTAATTAAGACTAGAAAGTCAGGACACTGGATCTGAATTCTTGTTTCTGGCAGCTGCTCTGAACTTTTTGTAGACAATGGCATGATAGGTTTAAAGGGTAAGTTCACCTTTTAGCAAAAAGTGCAAAGTGGAACTTACTTAAAATATCCTGGCCATTCCTCCTCACCCTACCGGATATAACAACCGTGATGCCTTGTGCTGCTGATGTAGCTGTCCATGCACCATACGCTGCAATATATAGCCCCGGACTGAGTATTCATTGTATTGCTTGCAAAGACACAGTGATCATGTCACTGGGCCTAAAATAAACTATGTAATGAAAACAGAATCTGCATCTCCTAATCCAGGTCTCCTTGGGTGAATGAGCTTTTCCTCTTTGAGGTTCACTTGAGGGTTGGCAAAGCTCACTTGTTTGAGAACTCCAACTCCAGCTTCTGAGCTGTTCCAGAAATGATTAAAGTGGATTTAAACCCATGTCATGTCATAATGATGTCATAATGTAGAGAATAATATTTCCTTTCATTTGAGCCACACAGATTTACTCCAGCCCTGAGAAATCCTCTTTTATTGTTCAGTTAGAAAAATTATGACAAAGTGCTGAAAACTTTTTCAAAAACACCCCCTTGCTGTGAGTGACAGGTGATTTACATATCTCATGCACTAGCCTGAGACAGGCACATCCTGTGTAATTATAAAAAGTGAGAAATCCACCCCTCCCCCACATAACAAATCTTGGTGATGGAAAGGAATGTTATCTGTGATCAGGTGACCTCAGACACACACACTGCACTATAACAATCATCAGATCACTGGATGTTCTACTCTGCCCAACTCTGACTACATACATCTGCCCTATATTCTTCTTGCTGTTCACTCGAGAATACATTTTCTTTCACTCTGGTCTGTGCCTGTCTCAGGCTAGTGCATGAGATATGTAAATCCCCTGTCACTCACAGCAAGTGGCCGTTTTTGACAAAGTTCTCAGCACTTTGTCAAAAATGTTCTAACTGAACAATAAAAGAGGATTTCTCAGGGCTGGAGTAAATCTGTGTGGCAAGACTGGGCTCAAATGAAAGGAAATCTTATTCTCTACATTATGACATAAAAAAATATATTTTTTGGGATTTACATCCACTTTAACCCAGCTCTAAATTTCCTTCTAGCAAACAAACACTCTTGCGAGTGTTGAGTGTGATGTTCGGGTGGTCTATTACTCAAGGAATGGTTTCTCTGGCCTTGCTGCCCTCCAGGATAGGAGATATCCTAATAGCCACAGAAAAAGTAAGGGAAAGAGGGTGCACCAGCCTAGTGCATTATCCCAAGTAGATTTATTGATAAAAACTAAGTTAAAAACTACTCACAAACATGTGTAGAAATATTGCTTGTATAAGCCACCTATTAGTGGCAACCAGTCCTGAAACTGTCAGTCTCCAGATGACAAAGGAGAAGACATCAGGGCCACTGCTGGATCACGTGTTTAGAAGGAATACCTTCTTCCCCAGAGCATCTAAGCTCCATAGTTCCAATGAAAGAAACTCCTAAGGAGTCAGCATATCAAGACATTTTGGACAATTTCATGCTCCCAACTTTGTGGGAACAGTTTGAGGATGGCCCCTTCCTGTTCCAACATGACTGCGCACCAAGCAAGGTCCATAAAGACATGGATGAGTGAGTTTGGGGTGGAGGAACTTGACTGGCCTGCACAAAGTCCTGACCTCAACCCGATAGAAAACCTTTGGGTTGAATTAGAGCGGAGACTACGAGTCAGGCATTCTTGTCCACATTAGTGCCTGATCTCACAAATGCGCTTCTGGAAGAATGGTCAAACATTCCCATAGACACCTTAACCTTGTGGACAGCCTTCCCAGAAGAGTTGAAGCTGTTATAACTGTAAAGGGCGGCACAACTCAATAGCGAACCCTACAGACTAAGACTGGGATGCCATTAAAGTTTATGTGCGTGTAAAGGCAGGTGTCCCTCTACTTTTGGTAACAAATATGTTAATCTGTTTAAGCTGACAATGCTGCCTCCTGAAATTCCAAACAGTGTTGTCAGCCTTGCCTGGGTACGCCGCCCCCCCCCCCCCCCTGCTGGACTACAGAACTCTCCATCTAGAGATAGAGATGTGCTCTTTAGTTCAGCAGAGTAGAAGCAGACAGTTGCTTGGAAATAAAAAAGAAACAATATTTATTGTAAGGGGGACAGGTTCAAAAACAATGTAATAGATACGGAGATCCATTCCAAGAAGGTTTGTCCTGCATTTTATTTTCAGTAAGGCAGGAAAAAACAACCAATGCAAGACGGCTTTGCACACTAAGCCCATAGCATGAAAAAGACATGGCGCATGCTCTTCTGAGCAGCTAACTAAGCTCAGGTTAGTCCCTGAATAACAGGGTTTTCCCTAATTGGTTCTCCAACACAAAAAGGCAGAACATGTACCTTTTTAGTGTTCTGTCAGCACTCAGCCTTTTCACCCAGCAGCAGGTTCCCAAAGCAAGAGTGAGAGGGTCCTGAGCATCAGCCAGCTCACATACAGTATATAAAGGCCTGTGGACATCTGAACCAAAATATGAGGTCTGGCTATCATGTAAGATGTGGCTCTAGGAATAAAGGATTTATTTCACCCAAAACTTTACAACGTTTCAGGACCCAGAAATGGACTAAGATTATGAGTAAGCAAGATGTTTGTTTTCTCATTATTAGTTAATAAACTTAAAAGTGAGGAACCCAGGAAATAGACCTGCAAGTGAGGAACCGAGGTGACACATACACATCATCCACAATCCTTCCAAACATATATTTATACTACTTCAGTATCATAAGTAAGAATAGTGTTTTTGCTGAAACATAAGCGCATAGCCGGAATGTAAGAATCTCTCAGCTTTATAGGAGGTATATGAGTGTAAAACCTGTTTTCAACACACTTTCATTAAAGCTCAATTGAGGAATTGTAGGTCTTCAAGAAAACAGTGCGGAGTTTGTCCAATACTTTGAAAATGCTTGTGAATGTTCTTAAAGCTGAAGTTTAGTTAAAAAAAACATTTTTTCTCTACAACTTTTGTTACATTACTTACCTGTAATGAAGTATGTCCATGTTTTGCTTTTTGTCTTTTTAAAGGTTCTTGCGATAAAACCAAGGAAGCTTAGTGTTAGGGAAATGGCCATGGAAGAACTGGCAATCTTGCCAGTAACAGAAATGGGCGCTATAGGTGCATCCCTGCGTGCATGCACACTGGCAGAACACTGGTGGATCGGCGCATGGCACACGCAGGTGGGCAACCGGCACAAATCGGCTCGTGAGCATGCGCAATGGCGCGCACATAACATTACATATGGTATCTCTTGCTGGCCTATAAAAGGCTACTGCTGTCTCCTTCAAATTGCTGGATTGTCATCAGCCTTCCTTTGCTCCTGTATGTCTGTGTCTATTCCCTGGATTTCCTGTTGTAACCAGGCTTGTTCCAGACTTGCTTGACCTCCTCTCCTGGCATTTCCCTTGGTTTGTTATGCTGACCATTCTCCTGCTTGATCACCTGTGAATGACCCAGGCTTGCCTCAAGGACTCTACTACTACTTACTGCTTGCTCACCTGTGTATGACCCTGGCTTGCCTCAGGGACTCTGCTAACTTTTACCAGCTTGCCCACCTATGTATGACCCTCAGCCTGGCTTTTACCTCTGTATCCTGAGTGCACGGATTATCTTCAGCACCTAAAGAGACATTTACTTTGCTACCTACTCAGCGATCCTCCATAGTCTACGGGTGATTATCCACCCTGCTCGTCCAGACCCTGGCGGCAACCTGTGCTTCTTTGGGCACTATACCCACTGTTCCACTCTCAAGGGTATACTGCACTTAGCTGCAAGTGGAGCATGTACAATGCTTAGCCACAAGGGGAGCATGTACAATATGTTTGCAATAAGTAAACTAAATAGTTATCCAAACAAAAGAACTCGCTACTCCAGGTGAGACAGGAAGCCTAATGATATCACAGGTGCCCGCCTCCGCATACGATCAACATACGATCAACACTGAAGAAATGGCTGCACTCCAAGATTAAATTCTTATTTAATGAACGAACATCCCAAGTGTTACAGCCAGTTCAAATGGTAGACGTGTTTCCCACACTAACAGGTGCGCTTATTCATTACTAATGAATAAGCGCACCTGTTAGTGTGTGAAACGCGTCTACCATTTGAACTGTCTGTAACACTTGGGATGTTCAGTGTTAAACTAAATAGTTACTCAACTTCCATTGCTAGATCAATCTTCAAACATCTCCAAAGTTCTCCAGCTTCTGGCAGTCATGTCTTCCTCTTTGTCCTCCCAAAACACAACTCCCGTTGTCTCTCCACCTGCTTGTTTCAAAGCCTAATCTCCTCTCCCTACTTCCTGTTGCATCATATCCTGTAGAGAACTTCCTCTGCTACCAGTCCAACTGGTACATTTGCATATCAATGTGGAGAACCTTAGCTTGTAGCAACATATGGGCTAAACATCTAACTTCATATTATGGCTATAAAGTCACTACAAATAGCCATGGCAACACATACCACCTCTTGACTTCATAGCATAGGATAGGAACATTTTTAAACTTCAACAGTTCTTAAAGCATTTGTCCAGGAAAGGGCGAAATAAACCCCCCGTATTGAAAATGGTAGGAAAAAATTTTGACCCCCGTATTTTCTGGGCGGTCAGACATTTTTTGTCCCTGGACGGCTGCAACATTCCTTTGAGCAGGGTTAACAAAGTCCTTGGCAGTCTGTGGAAAGAAAGTGCAGTTGATAAACGTCTCTTGTCCTCCTCCTGGTCATAAGGAATCGCTCAGATAAAAGTCCACTCCAATTCAACCACCATCAGGAAATCATCGGCATCTTCTTCAGGCTGTCTTCTGGTCTGCCTCCTTCCATCTAGCCTGGTCATCTGCTCTGCTTGTTCCACCTCTTGATGCTCAGTACCTGAAAAGAGTTAGGGACAAAGCAGAATATATGTTCCTTCCAACTGTGCCAAAAACATAGCTCACTGCTTACATTACTCTTTTTTTCTAGTTCTAACTGCAAAACTATTGTAGGGTGCCAACTGTTGCCTTGAAACACTTTCACAGAAAGGCATTGACATCCAATGGAATGAATAAACTTGCATGTCTCCCCGTGCTGTCCTGTGAAGACAGACCTGCTGTTGTCCAGTCTTCACAGCCTGGCATATTCTAGCAAAATGCCCCAACATAAACACTTAATGTGACTGAATCTACCATTCCCAGCCACTAGCTTCCATTTCTTAACCACTTCAGCCCCGAAGATTTGGCTGCTCAATAACCAGGCCATTTTTTGCTGACAATTGCGTGGACATGCGACGTTGCACCCAAACACAATTTATATGATCATCTCTGCGTTTTTTATTTTTTGCACTATAAACCAAAAAAGAGCGACAATTTTGAAAAAACACAATATTTTGTACGTTTTGCTCTAATAAATATCCCCAATTTAAAAAAAAGCGATTTTTTTTTTCCTCAGTTTAGGCCGATATGTATTCTTCTACATATTTTTGTTAATAAAAATCACAATAAGCGTATATTGCTTGGTTTGCGCAAAAGTTATAGCGTCTACAAAATAGAGGATAGATTTATGGCATTTTTTTTTTTTTTTACTAGTAATTTTTATCATGACTGCGACATTATGGCAGACCAATCGAACACTTTTCACACATTTTTGGGACGATTGACAATTATACAGCGATCAGTGCTATAAAAATGTACTGATTACTGTATAAATGTCACTGGCATTTATGGCCCTAGAAGGTACTGGTTACATAGCCTTCCCAGGGGGCAACTGGAGTCTTGGGCTATGTCACCACTACCTTGGGAAACTAAGGGATGTTTTCATTTCAGGATGTAGTGGGCATATTCTGTTTTGGGATAACAGGTCCTCTTTAAAGCCAATAGATCTAAAAATGTGTGCACAATCATGTAAGAAATATAAAAGTGTGTTAAAAATGACTGCACTGCCAATTCAATTATTGCTTTCTTTTAAAAGGCAACAGAGAAAGAAAACGAAAAGACAACAGAGAAATTTAGTAGGGGTAGAAGACGTATAAGGGAATGAATGTTGAAAATAGCTTCAAACTTTGCAAATCCATCACATGTGTAAATGTGGAAGTAAAGGATTAATGTAAAAACATTAAGTCTTTGCAGAATGGATATATGAAAGTGTTTAGGAGCTACATTAAGATTCAACATCTTACTGGGATACAAGAATTGGATTCTTACCACAGGTAAAGCCTAAGGCAAATATCTCAGCTAGTTTGTTCTTCAACTTTCCATCTGGGATTAAAACTAGGTGGATTTCCGAGAGATAAAAAGATGTGTTTTTGAAATGCTACAGGGGCAGCTATGTTTATTGCTATAGTGTTGCTGCATCTGCTAGCCTCGATGCCCTCTAAGGAAGCTGAGGTTTATATGCCATTGGCATTAAATAAACATTCATTGTCTGGGCTAGAAAAGGAATTAAAAATTCAAAATAAATCAATTTTTCATGTATCAGGCTTTGAATGATGAGTCATTTTTTTTTTTAATTCTTTATTTTTAATTTTGCTACATTACAGACCAAAAACCACCTATGAAAGTCAAAATTGACGAGAAATACATAGAACATTTAGCACACGAGAATATGAATACTTGTAGAGCTACTTGGATATAAGAAGGTACATTAGGAGTATACTGAGGCAGAACATATTACATTAAAGTGGAGGGCCACCCTGAAAAACAAAACTAGATAAAAATGTTAATACAAATTTAAAATGAAAAAAAAAAAAATATATATTTTTTTTTACTTACCAGAAATGGCTGTTGCTAGGCAGATCATCCTAATCTGCCTCTTCCTGTTCCTTGGAGCTGTTCTCCTAGCGCCGCCTTCTAGTGAATGGGGCGCGGTGGGTTATGGGAACTATTTCCCACAACACATCGCGTTCCCCATTCACAAAGCGCTGCGCGACGACTCGCGCATGCGCAGTAGGCCGCGCGACGACTCGCGCATGCGCAGTAGGAAACGGGCAGCGCGAGTCGTCCAAGCAGGATTCAAGCAGGGCACAAGGAAACAGCTGAAGACCAGGCAGGCCGGCAGGAGTTAGAGCACCCTTTAAATAGGCCGTCTGGAGCCAATGGAGACTGTGGATGTGTTCCCGCAAGTGTGTGCATTATTTCGCACATGCGCATTGAAGCACCTGCGAATACATGTTCACCTGTGCACAATTCTATTAGCCATAGTATGCAAATGTGCACGTGCCGTGTGCATGCCCAACGTATCACAGCAGTTCTCTTACAGATGATAATGGTGGCCTCTTGCACATTTCCCATTTGAGCACCCCTGGATGCAAGGGTGAAGTAAAGGCATTGGTGGCAAGGTGTAGACACTGTGAGCAGTAACTTGGGAGCACTGGTATTTGACACGCAGAGGTACAACTGATGATGCATCAAAGGGATGCCAAGTCCAGTTGAGGGTGGAATCAGTTCCCAAACCTGGTCAAGTGATAGCCAAGTGGAAGGATATCAGAGTCAGGAATTGGCAGATGTTGGGGACAGTCAGGCAGCGAGGTACAGATTTAGTAGGCAAAAGTGTGGACAGTAGTCCAAGCTGGGGTTAGTAGCGGAGGTCTACAGCAAACAAGGATAATCCAAGAGAAAGGTCAAAGAGAAAGACTGGTCATTAACAGGATCAAGATGTATATCAGGAACTAGATAACAGGAACAAGAATAAAGACCATTTAGGAAAGAGCTAGTGGAGAGCTCAGGTTTAAATAGATCACTTGGAGGCCGTTGATGTGTCTGCACGTGCTCGTACAGATGAGCAATGATGTATGTGCAGCTCATGTTCTATGCCTATAAAGGTGCACACTTATGACTAGGTGCGATTAGCCAGACAATGTGCATGTGGCTGACATCAGGTTCCTGAAAAACAAACTCTTTGCAGTTTCAAAAGCAATTTTGATTACAACTCTGCACCTATTGGAAGTAGCTCCTATTAATTACCAACAGCGGCTGACAAACCTATCTATAATCCAAATAAAATAAAAAATAAAATTAATAAAAGTGAAATAAATAATGTTCACATGTCATACTTTGTGCTGATAAATAAAGAAATAAATAAAGGTTTCTCCTTAAAACCAGTGTTGCCAGTAAATGCCAGTAAAAAGAAAATTTTGCCAGTAAAAAATATGGCTGTGACACTAGGCCCGGAGCCAGCCGAGACCATATAAGTGCCTGTTACAGTGTGTTTGGGCGGCTCTGGTGGAGGCGGTGCCTGAGCATGTCCTGTGATGTCATGGTGCGAGGGAGCCAAGCGGAGCATCCAGAGCCTTATATGTGGGTCTGCGGGATGGGAACAAGGCAGGCCAGGAGCGGGACCATCAGTGCTGTTTGGACTGGAGGGACCACCTGGCTTGGAGAGAGACTGTCACTGTGACTCTGGAGGGGATGCGTTGTGTCGGTAATCTGTACTGCTGCACACTGCTGTCAGTATCACCGTGAGAGTCCATTTCATGTGTGTGCCGCCCATTAAAATTTCTTTCCCTCCTGACAGTGTTGCCAACCGTCAGTATTTTTACTGGCAGCCAGTAAAAAACAGGCAATTTTCTCTTGTCAGTAAATGCCAGTAAAAGTAAAAGGTTGCCAGTAAAAAAATATGGCTGTGATGCTCGGCTTGGTCCGGAGCCGGCTGAGACCATCCAAGTGTCTGCCACAGTGTGATTGGGTGGCTCTGGCGGAGGCGGTACCTGAGAATGTTGTGTGATGTTATGGTGCAATGGAGCCAAGCAGAGCGGCCTGAGTCTCGTGTGTGGGTCTGCGGTATGGGAGCAAGGCGGGCTGGGACCAGGACTGTCATTGCTGTTTAGACTTGTGGACTGTAGGGACCACTTGGCTTAGAGAGAGACTGTCACTATGACTCAGGAGGTGACGTGGTATGTCAGTGAGATCTCATCATCATCTGTGCTGCTGTACACTGCTATCAGTGTTACTGTGAGAGTACATTTTATGTGTGCCGCCCATTCTAATTTCTTGCCCTCCTGAGTCCTGTCCCTGAGCTACTTACTTACTATATTGAAAATATAATAAGAAATATGTGTTTTGCCTTATTATCTACCTTTAAATCACATTGCTAATTGCATATTGTATTTGTTTGTAGCCTAAATACTTTAATTTGCAATTAAAACTGTAATTTTGTAACTTTTGCAAATGCCAGTAAAAACTTGGCTGTGCCAGTAAATTTCGGGTGTTGTGTCAGTAAATTTCAATCTGGTAGGTTGCCAACACTGGTCCATGGTTTGACATAAATCAGAGGACCAGAATAGCTCATGGTTGCCTTTTCGTGAGGCTCCACTAACTGTTTCTTCATAATGTTTGGTTTCTGCCAACTCTTTAAGTTCAACCTTGGAATGGGACTCCGATTCCGCATTTGCTTAATGTGAGATGTACATTTATTATATTTTATTGCTTTTCTTGTGTTTCTCTTGTATTTTTTTATGTATATGACTTTTATTCTTCAGAATAGAACTTTTTGAAATATAAAAAAGAAAAAAAAAGAACAAAAAAACAAAACAAATGTTGCCACCAGTGTTAATTTTGCCAACTAAATTATCACTATTTTAGTCGGCTAAAACACGAGAAAAACTAAAACAATTCAGACGACTAAGATATGGCTAAAACTAAAATGGTATTTGAGTCAAAAGACTATGATTAAAGCTAAATTGCACTACCACATAAGAATAAGTAGGGGGCTTCTACTAAGGTGCTGAAAGAAAAAAATTAAATAAAAGGTTTTTCTTATTTTTTTTTCTTAATATTTAATGATGGTAATGTATTCAGGTAATATGTGCAATGGCATTACAGCCAATAGGGTTTACTGTTTTTTTTTTTTTTTAACCACTTCAGCGCCAGAGGGATTTAACCCGTTAATGTCCAGGCCATTTTTTTGCGGTATGGCACTGCTTTAACCTACAATTGCACTGACGTGCAACGCTGTACCCAAATAAAATTGATGTCCTTTTTTTCCCACAAATAGAGCTTTCTTTTGGTGGTATTTGATCTGCGTTTTTTTATTTTTTGTGCTATAAACAAAAAAAGAGCTACAATTTTGAAAAAAGCAAAACAATATTTTTTACTTTTTGCTATAATACATATCCAATAAAAAAAACAAAACACTTTTTTTCATTAGTTTAGGCCAATATGTTTTCATCGACATATTTTTGGTAAAAAAAATCCCAATAAGCGTATATTGATTAGTTTGCGCAAAAGTTATAGCGTCTAAAAAATAGGGGAAGGATTTAGGGACTTTTTTTTAATTGTTTTTACTAGTAATGGTGGTGATCTGCGATTTTTAGTGGGACTGTGTTATTGCGGCACACAAATCTGACCCTAAGTGACACTTTTTGGAGACCAGTGACACCATTACAGTGCACTGATCACTGTATAAATGGCACTGGCAGGGGGTTTACAATAGGGGTGATCAAAGGGTAAAGTGTTCCCTAGGGAGGTGCTTTCTAACTGTGGGGGGATGGGACTGACTGGGAGCAGAGAGAGATTGCTGTTCCTGATCACTAGGAACAGCTGATCTCTCTCCCCTCCCCTGTCAGAACGGGGATCTGCCTTGTTTACATAGGCAGAGCCCCGTTCTACCTCTGCGAGGAGCGATCACGGGTGGCCGGCGGACATCGCAGCCCCTGTGCACCCACATTGGTTACCGAGCTGTGCCGCAGGCGCAAGCAACCTGTCTCTATTACACAGTACGACGTACAGGTATATCGTTTCATTCAACAGCTGCCCTGCCACAGTGTATGTGCAGTGGGCAATCTTAAAGTGGTAAAGTTGCACTTCTGTTTGTCAAAAGCAATATTTGTGTTTGTTTATGAAACTTTATTTATAAAGAAGTTATGTATCACAATGACTAAATCTGTGTCTGTAGTGCATGTTCAAACCTTAACCCCTTCCCGCTGAGCGTACACAGATATGCGGCCTCGGCTTTCGGGGGTTATACCGGGATGATGCCCGCAGCTGCTCGATTGTTATCCTGGAGGAGCGGGAGGGGACGTCCCCCCCCCTCCTGCCACCTCCTGCCGCTCTGACCAGGCTTTCCGTCCCACCGGGAGACCCAATCCTTGATCCGCCACTTCCGGCAGCTAGAGACAGACTGGCACAAAGCCAGAAACGGCTTTGTTCCAGTCCCCTAAATGTAAACACGGAAGCGACGTCACAAGGCCACTTCTGGTTTACTCTGGTTTACTCAGCTGCCAATGGCGCCAGATTTTAAAAAATACACAGTATTCAGAATCGCTGTTTTCGGCGATCTGAATACTTTGAAGTGAAAAGGAGGGATTGCAGGTCTTTTAGACCCCCGATCCCTCCGTAAAGAGTACCTGTCACCACCTATTACTGTCACAAGAGATGTTGTGACAGCAATAAAAGTGCTAAAATTTTTTTTTTTTTAAACACAATTAAAAAAGCAAACAAAACGCATACGGAAGTCACGCCACATATGTAAACAATGTTCAAATTACACATGTGAGGTATTGCCGTGATCGTCAGAGCAAGAGCAATAATTCTAGCACTAGACCTCCTCTGTAACCTGGTAACAGTAAAAAAAAATGTAAGCGTTGCCTATGGAGATTTTTAGGTACCAAAATGTGTCGCCATTCCACGAGTGCATACAATTATAAAGCGTGACATGTTTGGTATCTATTTACTCAGTGTAACATCATCTTTCACATTATATAAAAAAATTGGGCTAACTTTACTGTTTAATTTTTTTTAAATTCATGAAAGTGTCCCTTTTCCCAAAAAGTTGCGTTTAAAAACACTGCTGCACAAATATCGTGTGACATAAAATATTGCAACCAACGCCATTTTATTTTCTAGATTCTCTGCTAAAAAAATATATATATTTAATGTTTGGGGGTTCTAAGTAATTGTCTAGCAAAAAAATATGGAGTTTAACTTGTAAACACCAAATGTCAGAAATAGGCTTAGTTATGAAAGGGTTAATACCATAAATAATAACATGTTGTTAGATTTTTTACTCTAGGAGTATTTAATGAGTTTACCCATTCTAGAGAAATACCTAAATAATGCATTACAATTTAATTAAACCCATTCGATTTTAGTAGACTAAAATGTACTGGAGATTTTAGTAGACTAATGCCGCGTACACACGAAGGGACAATCCCGCGGGATTATCCGCTGGACTGAAGTCCAGCGGATAATCCCCTCGTGTGTGGGCGCCGGCGGACTTTTTTTGGCCAAAGTACGGCGGACTAAAGTTTTAAGTTTTGTTTTAAAATTATCCGCTGGACTTGGCAGTCCAGCGGATAATCCGGCCGTGTGTAGTATGGTCCGGCGTACCAAAAAGGACGCATGCTCAGTAGCTAGTATGTCACGGACTCGCTCGGTCTGGTAAAACTAGTCTTCGTTTTGAAGCTCGCACAATCGTCACGCTGCAGATCTTTTTTTTTTTTCTTCTGACAGCGGGATTTGTATGTTATCGTACTTGAAGAATGATTTTGCCTTGCTGCTTGTATATTCACGCAGAGTACTCCCGAACGTTTTTTCTTCAGCATTCTTTAGTGAAGTTATATATTTGTATATATATATATATATATATATATCTATATCTCTCTCTATATATATATATATATATATATATATATATATATATATATATATATATAGATATAGATATAGATATAGATATAGATATATATATCCAAATCACCAAATTAAAAATATATCTATATTTCTCAATAAACCCAAAAAAAGATATATCTATATATACATATATATATATTTATTTATATATATATAGATATATAGATATATACGTGTATATATACAGTGGTGTGAAAAAGTGTTTGCCCCCTTCCTCATTTCCTGTTCCTTTGCATGTTTGTCACACTTAAGTGTTTCGGAACATCAAACCAATTTAAACAATAGTCAAGGACAACACAAGTAAACACAAAATGCAATTTGTAAATGAAGGTGTTTATTATTAAAGGTGAAAAAAAATCCAAACCATCATGGCCCTGTGTGAAAAAGTGATTGCCCCCTAAACCTAATAACTGGTTGGGCCACCCTTAGCAGCAACAACTGCAACCAAGCGTTTGCGATAACGTGCAATGAGGCTTTTACAGCGTCCTGGAGGAATTTTGGCCCACTCATCTTTGCAGAATTGTCCTAATTCAGTTACATTAGAGGGTTTTCGAGCATGAACAGCCTTTTTAAGGTCATACCACAACATCTCAATAGGATTCAGGTCAGGACTTTGGCTAGGCCACTCCAAAGTCTTCATTTTGTTTTTCTTCAGCCATTCGGTGGTGGACTTGCTGGTGTGTTTAGGATCATTGTCCTGCTGCAGAACCCAAGTTCGTTTCAGCTTGAGTACACGAACAGATGGTCGGACATTCTCCTTCAGGATCTCTTGGTAGACAGCAGAATTCATAGTTCCTTTTATCACGGCAAGTCTTCCAGGTCCTGAAGCAGCAAAACAGCCCCAGACCATCACACTACCACCACCATATTTTACTGTTGGTATAATGTTCTTTTTCTGAAATGCAGTGTTCCTTCTACGCCAGATATACTTGGACACACACCTTCCAAAGAGTTCCACTTTTGTCTCATCGGTCCACAGAATGTTGTCCCAAAAGTCTTGGGGATCATCAAGATGTGTTGGAGAAATTGAGACGAGCTTTGATGTTCTTTTTGCTCAGCAGTGGTTTTCTCCTTGGAACTCTGCCATGCGGGCCATTTTTGCCCAGTCTTTTCCTGATGGTGGAGGCATGAACGCTGACCTTAACTGAGGCAAGTGAGGCCTGCAGTTCCGTGGACGTTGTTGTGGGGTCTTTTGTGACCTCTTGGATGAGTCGTCGCTGCGCTCTTGGGGTAATTTTGGGCGGCCGGCCCACTCCTGGGAAGGTTCACCACTGTTCCATGTCTTCGCCATTTGTGGATAATGGCTCTCACTGTGGTTCGCTGGATTCCCAAAGCTTTGGAAATGGCTTTATAACCCTTTCCAGACTGATAGATCTCAATTACTTTCTTTCTCAATTGTTCCTGAATTTCTTTGGGTCTCGGCATGATGTGTAGCTTTTAAGGATCTTCTGGTGGACCTTACTGTGTCAAGCAGCTCCTATTTAAGTGATGCCTTGATTGTGAACAGGTGTGGCAATAATCAGGCCTGGGTGTGGCTAGAGAAATTGAACTCAGGTGTGGACAACCACAGTTATAGTATGTTTTAACAAGGGGGGCAATCACTTTTTCACACAGGGCCATGATGGTTTGGATTTTTTTTCACCTTTAATAATAAACACCTTCATTTACAAATTGCATTTTGTGTTTACTTGTGTTGTCCTTGACTATTGTTTAAATTGGTTTGATGTTCCGAAACACTTAAGTGTGACAAACATGCAAAGGAACAGGAAATGAGGAAGGGGGCAAACACTTTTTCACACCACTGTATATATATATATATATATATATATATATATATATATATATATATATATATACATATATATATATATATATATATATATATATATATATATATATATATATATATATATATATATATATATATATATATATATATATATATATATCTATATATCTATATATATATATATATATATATATATATATATATATATATATATATATATATATATATATATATATATATATATATATATATATATATATATATATACATATATCTCTATTTAGATATATTTTATTATTTGTTGGTTATCAAAAGGATTTGTTATTACACATGATACAATTGTGGAGTCAGCAGAGCTTGCCCTTAATTCAGATCTTAACCCTCACCTTTCCAGCGACTGCACTTGCAGTTCCATTGAAGTTGCACTTTACACTTGTATTGTCAAATGAATGTTTAGACATGTACCTGCCTACTCCTAAAGAAACTATGTTTTTGAATAACAAGCACGTATATCATTATTTTCTGAAAATTAAATTACCATTTATTCTGGTTTAAACAAACAAGGCAAAACAAAATAGGAAGGCAACACCGGAGCCACTTTGCGATTTTGAGAAGACTTTTTGCCCCAACGGCAGACATCAAGTTTGTGAAGCCAAAAATTAAGCTTGGGCACATTTCATCCAATATAGGGAGCACAAGAAGATTGACCAGGAATCAGACAGACCAGGAACAGCAGCAGATGACATCTATGTCCCCAAGCTGTGGCACTACAACAGCCTGTGTCTTCTGTGAGACCAGACTGAAGCCAGGCAATCACTTCCGACTCTTCCCACCACGCTGCCCTGCACTCTTCCCTGCAGTCTTCCCTGCACGCTTCCTTGGAGGCTGACTTGTGGTAGGAGGAGGAGGAGGAGGAGGAGGAGGAGGAGAATAAGGAAGAGGAGGAGGAGGAGGAGGAGAAGTTGGTGTCGGGCCTTCATGTGTCAGGCGGGTGGATTCTCGTAATTGACCCCTCAAACCCCCCTTAATAGCCTCAAAAATGAGGCCCTCACACAGGTGCCGTTGGCCCTTCTCCATTTCCAGCAACCTGCTGGCCAAGTAGGTGGCATAGGCCTCTTCTGGAATGGGGGGTTTGTCGAGAATCGCACTCGCCTTCCTAATAAGTTGGAGTGATTCCTCCTCAACAATGGTCATCCTCCTGGGCCTTCTTGGGGGTAAGGGCAGGGGTGGAGGTAGACTTCTTAATACAGTCTGGCTGTCACTCTGGCTCGTGCTGGGCCCAGCCACCTCCTGGCTCTCGCTGGTCATGTCCTCCTCCTCCATACCACTTGTCCCGGCATCATCCTGGGTCAGCTCATCCTGTGTGCAAATAAAAACAAAAATCAAACACCTGTTTTTTGGTTTATGGCCTCCTCAATCATCCAATTGTAAACTTATGAAGGAGCAGATAAATTTTTAAAAAGATCCAAAAGGCTATCATTTGGACCCCTGCATTTTCCAAGCAGATCACCAATGTTGTATAAGGCATTTTTTGCCACTACTGGATGTATGTATACACTATATATGTATCGATATGTTGCACCCACACTTTTTGGAAGTGTGCGCAATTTTTGGCAGCTTTTTTCACAATTCTGAGTTCAGGGTGTTAATTGTTTCACATTTTAACGTTTACAGCATTAATATTCACACAATCACAATTTAGGCTACTAAATATATACCTGGCTCCAGCTGGGCGCATCAGCCTGCTCCAAGGTGGAGGGGTCTTCTCCTTCCGTGGAAGCCTCAGCTGGGGTGGAGGGAAGAGTGGAGGGAAGAGTGGAGGGAAGGGTGGAGGGAAGAGTGGACAGTGATTGCCTGGGTTCCATCTGGTCACCTAGAAAAGCCAGTTGGTTGTAGTACCACAGCTTCGGTACATAAACCATCTCTGCTGCTGCTCCTGATCTGACTGATTCCTCAATCTTCTTGCGCTCCCGCTTGTACATGTGCCTTAAACTTGAAATTCTGGCTTCAACAAACTTGGTGTCTGCGTTGGGGACTTGAGTCTTCACAAAATCCACAAGTGGCCCCAGTGTTGCCTTCCGGACATCCCTATTGCCATATAAAGGGTTCTTGAGCTGCCACAGGTTGGTATTTTTTCTGTACAGCGCAATGAATTCGGACATGAACTGCTGGTCCTTGAATGGATTCAACTGGGCTGCTGACATGTTTGTTTCTGTTTTGTTAGTAATGGCAATACAAAAGACCAAAAACACAAATGTTACTAAAAACGCACATCCAGTTTTTCAAACCAAACATTACACAACACACACACACACACAGGCAGCAACACAACCACACACAGGCAGCAACCCCTACACACAGGCAGCAACACACCCACACAGGCAGCAACCCCTACACACAGGCAGCAACACATCCACACAGGCAGCAACCCCTACACACAGGCAGCAACACACCCACACAGGCAGCAACCCCAACACACAGGCAGCAACACATCCACACAGGCAGCAACACACACAGGCAGCAACACACCCACACAGGCAGCACCCCTACACACAGGCAGCAACACACCACACAGGCAGCAACCCCTACACACAGGCAGCAACACACACATATCCTTAAAAAATGCAGGCCCAAAACCCAATAAACCACAGTAATGCATCCTAGAAAACACTTACCTTCGTACAGAGCGCTCGCTACTTCCGTTCGGGAACACGTGGGGCCCTCAAACAGCCTTATATACACTGCGCACGCGTCGAAGTCCGCCTGCGTCCTCCGCGTCGCCCGCCCATGACGTTCCTCCTGACGAGTATTCCCCGCCCCGCTTCCCCTCGTTGCATTGTGGGTGAATAAATTCATGAAGATGGCGGACACATTCTCAGCCAGTAGCGCGGAGGAAAGCCAGAAGCGAACACATCTGCATCCAGCAGCAGATATAAGGCCACCAATATGGCCTTTGAAGAGATGGTGGAGATGGTGGACATCCTCCAAAGGGAAGATTACGACGGGGAAAATGGCCCCTACCCTCGACCCAACTTGCGCAAGGACAAGATTCTCACTACAATCGTCAGCACCCTGGAGCAGAAATTCGGCGTACGAAGGGGCAAGGATCAACTGCGCAAGCGATGGTCCGACATCAAATCCAGGGAGCACGATCAGTACAGGAGAATTCGAAAAGCCATCAAAAAAAGTAAGTCAAGCACGTGCGCTACTATGGTTATACTTGATATGTCTAATCTTGCGCAGATGTTATTAGCATTCGTACGTGAAACTTGCGCAGATGTTATTAGCATTCGTACGTGAAACTTGCGCAGATGTTATTAGCATTCGTACGTGAAACTTGCGCAGATGTTATTAGCATTCGTACGTGAAACTTGCGCAGATGTTATTAGCATTCGTACGTGAAACTTGCGCAGATGTTATTAGCATTCGTACGTTAAACTTGCGCAGATGTTATTAGCATTCGTACGTGAAACTTGCGCAGATGTTATTAGCATTCGTACGTGAAACTTGCGCAGATGTTATTAGCATTCGTACGTGAAACTTGCGCAGATGTTATTAGCATTCGTACGTGAAACTTGCGCAGATGTTATTAGCATTCGTACGTGAAACTTGCGCAGATTTGATGAAAGTTCAGTTTGTCTTCATAACGTTTATTGAGTTTACCTGGCTTTGGGTTGTTGGAGTTGTAAGGTTGTTTATTATTGTCACTATCTATACAATTACTGCTGTAGTAAGGGTTTTAGGGGTAACTTACACAGGGACTCCAGAAGCTGTTTTGGGGGGGGGGATAAATATGTTAAGCAGGGTGTCAAGCTCACAATTCCCGAAAAATGCTCATCATCTACAAATACTGTAGGTGGTGACTTTTCGAAGAAGTACACTCACCTGTCCCTTGGATGGTGCAGCTACAATCTCTGATCTTGCAATCATGAAATTAATCTTTGCGGCTTCACTTCCCGGGTCACTATTGGGCATGCGCCAGTTGCGCAATGCAATAGGACTGGTCCGCGCGAGCTCGGGGACCCCTGTGTGTCCCAGCAGACAGCACGGTGGGACGGGATGTGGCGTATACTTCTGTGGGAGTCTAGGGCCGGATGTGTGTGCAAATACCTGCCTTACACAGGTATCTGCAACCCCTCCCCCCTAAAAGGTTCCAAATAAGACACCACAGGGGTGCAGGGATACAATGAGCGGAAGTTCAAATTTAGGGTTGAAGGGCGGTTTAAGTATTGGAGTTTCATTAGATAGACATTTCAATTCTGTCTTCAAGTAGGATCTTCTAACAAACTGCTAATAATTGGACAACACTTTTAAACAATGTTTAATAATCCTATTTTGGCACTCAAATATCAGTGTGATTAAAAGTGTACCTTTTTGTGTTCCATTACCATAGGGGGAAAAAGACTCAGACGTCAGTCCGAACCTACGAGGACCTCCCGGCCTCACCAGACTAATTGGGCAGTTAGCCCAAGCCCACGCGTGGATGTGGCGGAACAGGTGGTTGAAGTGGATCAAATCTGCACCCCACCAAGTGAGTGTCTCAGAACACAGATTGAGCTAATAAATTAAGGTCTGCATGTTTTTGACACTTTTTTTCTTGTGTTTTATCTACCCAACTTTTAGGTGATGCTGATCTGTTTGTGGAAGGACAAGCTGCGGAGCCATTTTCCACAGACAGTGCCCACAGGCTTATTGGCCAGATCATGGCCTGGAATCTGCAGCTGGAAAATATGCAGAAGGAGATGGCCACCATGCAGCAGGGAATGAAGGACATGATTGATGTTTTGGGGAGAATCTAAAGACCCCTTTTCCATTTCTTAACATCAATCATGTCCTTCATTCCCCTTTTGATGCGCTATGTTTTACAAATTTTAGAGGCCAAATTTTTAATATGCACACGGTGTGTCAACATGTGCTATGTGCCATCAGGGGATCTCAATGGACGCATTTTGTGTTTGCAACCCCTAATGCTAGTAGGTGAGAGGGAAGGGGTTTCACACACAAAACACGTCCATTGATTCCCCATGATGGAACATAGCACATGTTGACATTACCCATTTTCCTGTTAAATTAGTGTGCATATTCTAAATTTGGCTTCTACTGTTCATGGGTTACCTGTTGAACTTTGTAAGTTCTGGACTTTTACATTGTGTAAATATTTTCAAATGCTAACCCTAAATTTTTTACCATTTTAAAACACGTTTTTATGTTTGTTTAAAAAAATCAATCACAAAAAAAAAAAAAAATATGTTGTGAGAAAAAGACCAAAAAAAAATTTTTAAAATATAACATAAAAAAAAAAAAAAAAAATGTTGTTGGAAAAAAAAAAAAAAAAAAATATTAAACAAAAATACCAAAAAAAAAAAAAAAAAAAAAAAAAAAAAAAACATAAAAAAAAAGGTTTGGATGTGCACTAGAATAAAAAAAAAAAATGTTTGCACAAATTAAACAATGTGTGGCTTCTTCTTTTTAAATACTACCAGTTTGACCAAAACATGTTGTGGTTCATTGACAAAGGGGCTTATTTACTAAACGCAAAACAAGTTTGCCACTATTAAGATGTGCACTAGGACAACATATAAAACAGGCAAAATTAAAAGCAAAACAATACAAAAATACCAATATTTCAAACATAAATAACTGTATTTATTCTTTGTAAAACAAAAAGATGGTTTAAGGGTCTGCTGCCATTGCAATGGCCCCCCTACCATTAAAATAATGTAAATAACGGTCCCGCACTTGCTGGGCTGATTGTGGGGCCAAACCAAGACGGCGATTATCCAGCCCTGTCATGTCGCCTTCCACTCCGGCCTCAGGCCCGATTGGTAATGAGTAGGTTCCCGAATGTTTGCGTAAATAATTGTGCATGACACAGCATGCAAGAATAATAGTATTCAGTTTGTACTCTGCCAGATGTATGGATGTAAGGAGCAATCTGAAACGGTTGGCCATAATACCAAAGGCATTTTCCACAACCCTTCTTGCTCTGGCCAACCGATAATTAAAAATCCTCCTCTCAGGGGTGAGGGATCGTTGGGGAAATGGCCTCATCAGGTGGTCACCCAGACCGAACGCCTCGTCGGCAATGAAAACGAACGGGAGTCCCTCCACATTATCTTCATCTGGTGGCAGCTCCAGGCCACCAGTCTGGAGACGATGACCGAACTCCGTGTGGTTGAAGACTCCTCCGTCCGACATCCGGCCGTTTTTCCCCACATCCACATAAAGAAAGTCATATTGTGCCGACACCACCGCCATCAACACTATACTATGGAACCCCTTATAATTCCAATAGTAAGACCCCGAATGGGGTGGGGGCACAATTCGCACATGTTTCCCGTCAATCGCCCCTCCGCAGTTGGGAAAGTCCCAACGGGCAGCAAACTGGGAAGCCACAGTCTGCCATTCCTGTGGCGTGGAAGGACACTGTGAAGTCAAACAGAAATATACAAATCGAATTAAAAACCAGGCAAAACACCTAACTAAATGCAACAAATTAACAAACAATTTGGAAGAACATATGTATTTATTTTGTAAGTCCTTGAAATAAAGCCAAAAGATTAAGGATAAGGGACAAATCTCTGATTGATGACCCCTCTGATGGCCCAGAGAAGATAATAATGGGGATGTGGGTGTGGAGTAATTAATTGTAAGGTCACACAATACACATGCAATTAATTAAAGGGGTGTGTGTGGGGGGGTGGGTTAATTACAAGCTGACCAAAACCACATGCAATTAATTAAAGGGGTGTGTGGGGGGGGTGGGTTAATTACAAGCTGACCAAAACCACATGCAATTAATTAACGGGGTGTGTGTGGGGGGGGGGTGGGTTAATTACAAGCTGGCCAAAACCACATGCAATTAATTAAAGGGGTGTGTGTGGGGGGTGGGTTAATTACAAGCTGACCAAAACCACATGCAATTAATTAAAGGGGTGTGTGGGGGGGTGGGTTAATTACAAGCTGACCAAAACCACATGCAATTAATTAACGGGGTGTGTGTGGGGGGGGTGGGTTAATTACAAGCTGACCAAAACCACATGCAATTAATTAAAGGGGTGTGTGGGGGGGTGGGTTAATTACAAGCTGACCAAAACCACATGCAATTAATTAACGGGGTGTGTGTGGGGGGTGGGTTAATTACAAGCTGACCAAAACCACATGCAATTAATTAAAGGGGTGTGTGTGGGGGGGGTGGGTTAATTACAAGCTGACCAAAACCACATGCAATTAATTAAAGGGGTGTGTGGGGGGGTGGGTTAATTACAAGCTGACCAAAACCACATGCAATTAATTAACGGGGTGTGTGTGGGGGGGTGGGTTAATTACAAGCTGACCAAAACCACATGCAATTAATTAAAGGGGTGTGTGTGGGGGGTGGGTTAATTACAAGCTGACCAAAACCACATGCAATTAATTAACGGGGTGTGTGGGGGGGGTGGGTTAATTACAAGCTGACCAAAACCACATGCAATTAATTAACGGGTGTGTGGGGGGGGGTGGGTTAATTACAAGCTGACCAAAACCACATGCAATTAATTAAAGGGGTGTGTGTGGGGGGGGGTGGGTTAATTACAAGCTGACCAAAACCACATGCAATTAATTAACGGGGGGGGGGGGGTGGGTTAATTACAAGCTGACCAAAACCACATGCAATTAATTAACGGGGTGTGTGTGGGGGGGGGGGGTGGGTTAATTACAAGCTGACCAAAACCACATGCAATTAATTAACGGGGTGTGTGGGGGGGGGGGTGGGTTAATTACAAGCTGACCAAAACCACATGCAATTAATTAAAGGGGTGTGTGGGGGGGGTGGGTTAATTACAAGCTGACCAAAACCACATGCAATTAATTAACGGGGTGTGTGGGGGGGGTGGGTTAATTACAAGCTGACCAAAACCACATGCAATTAATTAAACGGGTGTGTGGGGGGGGGGTGGGTTAATTACAAGCTGACCAAATCCACATGCAATCAATTTAAAAATGAGGGTCAAGGGGGGTGAAAGGGGTGAGGGTCAAGGGGGGTGAAAGGGGGGGGGGGGCCGAGTAAAGCAGTACAATGGAGCTGGTAATATACATTTTTAACCAAAGAAAGTGACTAGGCTAGGGGTGTTTAGGGGGCCAAGATTCCATGCTGGGGAGGTTGGTGCAAGGAAATATGCATGTGACCCACTAAATAATACATTCTTAAAGCTATTTTGATAAGTCAACCATAAAATACTAGACAAAAAACAAAAAAAAAAAAAAAAAAGGAATAGGGGACATTCATAGAATAGTCCTATCATGGTAATTAGCTAATGATGACATTGATGCACTACATTAGCAAACATACAAGACATAGGTAATTTTAAAAGAGAAGACTTACCTTAATGTATTCCTCCTGCAGGACGTGGATAATGGCAGAACAGGTCTCTGGAATAATGAGCCCCAGAGCCTGGGGGGAGATGCCTGTCGTGAACTTGAGGTCCTGCAAGCTTCTCCCCGTCGCCAAGTAACGCAACGTGGCGACTAGCCTCTGCTCCGCACTGATGGCTTGCCGCATGCAGGTATTCTGCCTGGTAATATAAGGGGACAGCGAAGCCAACAGACGGTGAAAAATGGGGTCCGTCATCCGGAGATAATTCCTGAAATCATCAGGATTATTCTCACGGATCTCACGGAGCAAAGGCATATGCGAGAATTGGTCACGCTGGCGCAACCAATTCTTGGTCCATGAACTCCTCCTCACCCTGTTCATGGACTGGGCTCGTGCCAAGGTGTTAACCGCAACACCGAGCCCCTGCACAGCACGAACTCGTTCCCGAGTACGTCCACACTCCATGGCTTCAAAACGGTCGGCTGATCAAACAAACAACTTAACCGAACGCACTGAAGAACAGCAAGGCCTATGAAGAACGACCTGAAAAACAGGAACGAGCGGACCAGAACGGCCTGAGAACAGGTAGGAACTGATCCACACGCACTGAAAGCCAGATACAAACCTCACAAGCACAAACTGAACGGCAGAACCGAGCGAATTAAGCAGAAGTCTGAGAAGCGCGAATCGTCTCTAACCAAACGTCAACTAACACGCGATACACACGAGATCAGCTGACGGTGCCCAAAGGGTGTCGTTTGGGATCTCGAGCTTCCTTTTTCTAGTCCCGTCGTACGTGCTGTACGTCATCGCGTGAACCGCCGGACTTTTTGCGTGATCGTGTGTGGTCAAGTCCGTTCGCTTTTTAGTCCAGCGTACCCAGCTGGAGAGTCCAGCGGATTGTCCGCTGGACTTAGGTCCGCCGGGAAAAGTCCGTACGTGTGTACGCGGCATAAAATACGACAAAAACTAAAACAATTCAGATGACTAAACTACGACTAAAACTAAAATGGCATTTTAATCAAAAGACTATGACTAAAACTAAATCGAAATTTGAAGTCAAAATTAACACTAGCCAACACGTTTAACCGCTTAAGGACCGCCTCACGCCGATATACGTCGGCAGAATGGCACGGCTGGGCACAACCCCGTACCTGTACGTGGCCCTTTAAGAGCCCAGCCGCGGGTCGCGTGCTCGCCGCCGGCGGCGCACTCGCGTCCCGGTCCTGAGCTCCGTGACCGCAGCCACGGGACCAGCGGACCCGATCGCCGCTGGTGTCCCGCGATCGGGTCACAGAGCTGCAGAACGGGGAGAGGTTTGTGTAAACAAACCTCTCCCCGTGTTTTTCCTAGCGCAACTGACACTGGTCGGCTGTTCCCTGTCATCGGGAAAGCCGATCAGTGACATCAGACCGAAAGCCATGCCCCCCTACAGTAAAAAAAAAACACACACACACTTAACCCCGCCCCCTGGTGGTTAACTCCTTCACTGCCAGTGTCATTTACACAGGAATCAATGCATTTAAATAGCACTGATTTCTGTATAAATGACAATGGTCCCAAAAATGTCTGATGTGTCAGCCATAATGTCGCAGTCACAATAAAAATCACTGATCGCCGCCATTACTAGTAAAAAAAATATATTAATAAAAATGCTATAAAAACTATCCCCAATTTTGTAAGCGCTATAACTTTTGCGCAAACCAATCAATAATCGCTAATTGCAATATTTTTTACCAAAAATATGGAGAAGAATACGTATCGGCCAAAACTGAGGAAAAAATACGTTTTTTTATATATTTTTTTGGGATATATATTATAGCAAAAAGTAAAAAATATTGCATTTTTTTCAAAACTGTCGCTCTATTTTTGTTTATAGCGCAAAAAATAAAAACCGCAGGGGCAATCAAATACCACCAAAAGAAAGCTCTATTTGTGGGAAAAAAAGGACATCAATTTTGTTTGAAAGCCAGGTCGCACGACCGCGCAATTGTCAGTTAAAGCGACGCAGTGCCGAATCGCGAAAAGGGGCCTGGTCCTTTGGCTGCAAATTGGTCCGGGGCTGAAGTGGTTAAGGACTGGTAAGTTGCAACTGGCTTGGGCACCAACCTGGTGATATGCAATACAACCAAGAATATTTCCGTAGTGCAAACATTTTTTATTATTTTTTATTATTAAGAATACTTTAAATGTACTATGCCGTGTGCTGTGTTATATTTTACTCTCACTGTAATGGTATAGCGTACAGAGAGACTTTTTGGCCTGGAGAAAAGCTAAATTAAAAAAAATGAAACCATCATTTTCCATAGCACACGGCAATAATATTATGAACGTTTGTGAACAGACTTATTTACTTGTACAGTTCAAAGTTTGAAAATCTTCAGAACTTCTCCGACGGCATTTGGTGAAGAAACCTTGGAAGTTCAAAAAAATAAAACACACACAACAATTTTAGGTTATGAATTAAACATGGCAATCGCAAAATTAAAGACTTCCAACTGATAGGCAATGCAATTTACTGGCAGGAAGGGAATTTCGCAGAGCAAACTTTACAGGCAACTGGTAATGATAATTAATTCTGCTATGAAAAAAAAAAAAGTGAATTATTGATAGACGGGCTGTTTAACATCTTAAGAGGCGAACACTGGATATTGAGCAAAAATCCTTAAATCCACATATTAGCATAATCAGAAATAGTGGGTTTAACATGCAAATAAATGATTTGGTATGTTTTAGCTTTTACAATAAAAAAATTATGAATGTAAAATAAAAAATTTGAATATTAAGATTCAATTTCTTTGTGAAAGTCCAGTAAGAAAGACAGTTGTAACTTCAATGATCCCCTTCGCTTATCAATTATGCATGTTGTATGTATGACTTTGAACAGGTCTCCATAAATAAAAATAAAAAAGCAGAAGGTTTTCACATGTATTCAATAATTATATACCGTATATACTTGAGTATAAGCCAAGTTTTTCAGAACATTTTTTTGTGCTGAAAATGCCCCCCTCGGCTTATATTCGAGTCAAGCACTTTTCTGCTGCAGAGAATGACATTTTACAAACCGACTTTGGGGCCCCGTATACTGGGGCCACTTGGTGCTAGGAGCCCCAGCTTTGGATATGTTGTAGTTTTTCTGTGTTTGCACACCAAATTTGGGGTTCCTAGCACCAAGTGACCCCGAGATACGGGGCCCCAAAGTCGGTCAACTGTGTCCATCTGCAGCAATGTCATTTCGGGACCCTTTGGGTCCAGAGACCTCAAATTTTGACTACCGATAGGGGGCATCTAGGAACCCTTAACTACGAGTTTAAAGTTTGGGAGACCTATGACTGCAAATGGGCACAGTGAGGCATGCAAATGGGCACAGTGTGGCTGCAAATGGGCATTGTTGACCCTCTTTTCCACTTACAGTAGCTGTGCATTTCTCACCCTAGGCTTATGCTCGAGTCAATACGTTTTCCCAAGTTTTTTGTGGTAAAATTAGGTGCCTCGGCTTATATTCGGGTCGACTTATACTCGAGTATATACGGTATCCCCAAAAAAAGAGAATAATCCTTCTACTTAGGACAGTGAGCAGAGCCATGCAAACAAATGCTTTACACTCCATTGGCCAGATGTACATACAGAACAAATAATGCATAGTGCAAATATAGCCTAATGAAGCCTAATAAAAACCATGGCTTACATGGAGTAGGGCTTGGGATCCAACGAGACCGTAAAATAGTCCCTTTTCAGAATAACCTATATGGTGAAGTGCAGTCAATGCTTATGTACATAGGCAGCCTTGACATGTGCTTTTAAATACGTATAGTGCATTTATGTGGGGATGTGGGTGAGGGCTAAACATGTTTTTGGGGCTTTAGGGGTTTGGATATACCTTTTCTTGGTAATTCAATATAACCTTACTTGCTTGTGTGCTTCCCATCTGCTTACTGTCTCTTTCCACAACTTCCTGAAGTCCTTGCTTGCTGTGCAGCTTCTCCTCCATTTCTAAGGAGTACATATCCCACGGTACCATGCAACTTGCAAGCAATGATTCCTACACTGACTCTGTCTCCTGAAACTTCTCCTCTCAACACCTCTGTAGATCAGAAGGCAGGCTCTGGGAAATGTGTGACACAGCACTGCCTTCACACAGGTCATCGTGACTACGTGTCACAGAATTCAAGGAAGTAAATACATGACACAGGGAACCAGCAGGTGGTGCTGTTGCGTTGTTTGATTGTTGGTGCGAATCCACAGAGCTGCGTGGTGTCTAGAAGGCAGGAAGTGTGAGGGTGCTGCAGACCGGATCAAAGCCCCCCCCCTGAGACCAGGAGAAGCAGCGGCGGGTGCAGCCCAAATAAACCCCCCCTTGTGACCGGGAGAAGCGGCACCGGGTGAATACCGGATCAACCCCCCTTGTGACCGGGAGAAACGGTGGCGGGTGACCCGGGGGGACTGTAAGAGGCAGTGGGGGCGGGGGTGATGGAGGACAGAGAAGGCAGTTTGAACGGGAGAGAGACCGAGGGTACCATGCAGTGACAGGTCTGACTGGGAGAAGCGGAAGGTAAGTGTGCCGCGGACTGGAGGGGGAGAGTGACAGTCAGACAGGGGAGTGGTGGGAACAGTAACAGGCAGACTAACCAGGGGACACCATAGGCACTGACAAGACCTGCAGGTGTCAGATTGTATAGGCAATTAAGCAGAGCAGTTTTAACCAGTTAACCTTAAAAAAAAACTGACTGTGTCTAGCGTGGATGCTGTGTATTGTGGAGCAACTGTTTGTGTTGAGTATTGGGAGTACCTGAGTATTGTGTGTGTATAGTGAGTACCTGTGTATAGTGAGTATCTGTGTATAGTGAGTACCTGGGTATAGTGAGTACCTGCGTGTTGGGAGTACCTGAGTATTGTGAGTGTTGTATCTGAGTAGGGAGTGTGTATTGTTAGTACCTGAGTATTGTGAGTATCTGTGTACTGTGAGTGCACGTGGGCTGCGAGTACATGTGTACTGTGAGTGCATGTGGACTGCGAGTGCACGTGTACTGTGAGTGCACGTGGACTGTGAGTGCACGTGGGTTGCGAGTGCATGTGGGTTGCGAGTGCACGTGGGTTGCGAGTGCATGTGGGCTGCGATTGTATTGTTGAGTATTAGTGTCAGGAAGCTAGTTGTTAGTAAATTTGGACAAAGTATAACCCCCAATCCTCATTAAATTAGTAGGTACGATGCGAGGCGAGTGTGGAGATGCGACTCGGTGTATAGCTTGCAGCATGTATGCATTCCTTGATCATCCAATCGAGGGCGAATACTGCTGTGAAAAATGTAAGCTTATTGTTTCTCTGGAAGCCCAGGATCTGAATCGAAGGAAACAACTGTCAGCACTGAGAAGACCCTCCATACTAAAGGAGAGCTGGGAACGTACCCAGCAGGTGCTGGCAGAGGCCAGCACAGAGTGGGTGGAGACGAAGAGGTGCAGGCACTAGAAAAGAGTAGATGGGTGACAGTCAGCAAGGGTAGAGGGGAAGTGCCAAGGAGGCCAATCCTGGGCTGGAACATCTCAATAAGTATGCGCCGTTGAGTGACATTGGTGAAACCAGTCAGGGACCAGCACTGCTGAAGCTGATTGACTCCCCTAGCTGCCGGGGGAAGAACTCCCCCAGTGAGAGTGGGGGAGAAGCAAAGGGAAAGGAAAGACAGATTCTGGTGGTAGGGGACTCAATTCTTAGAAGGACAGAGAGGGCAATCTGTAACAAAGACCTGAAGAGCCGAACTGTACGCTGTCTACCGAGCGCTCGGGTTCTGCACATCACGGATCTGGTTGACAGATTACTGGGAGGGGCTGGGGAAATCCCAGCTGTCATGATGCACGTTGGCTGAGGGAAAGTCTGCTTGTCTTCAGCAAACTGTCACCATCTACTTACTCAACAGTTCAGCAAGTTCGTACACAGAAAAAAATTGACATTTTATTGGTGAAACAGGTTCTATTTGTCACCATCGCTACAAAGAGAAAATATTTTTTGAACATGTCGGGGGTCTGTTATCTTTGGGAAATAGACGTGTGAGTGCTGCCAGCATTGCTGAAGAGGTTGTAGAGGTGGGGGGTCAGCCTGTCAGTGCTCAGACCATACGCCGCACACTGCATCAAATTGGTCTGCATGGCTGTCATCCCAGAAGGAAGTCTCTTCTAAAGATGATGCACAAGAAAGCCTGCAACCAGTTTGCTGGAGACAAGCAGACTAAGGACATGGATTACTGGAACCATGTCCTGTGGTCTGATGAGACCAAGATAAACTTATTTGGTTCAGATGGTGTCAAGCGTGTGTGGCGGCAACCAGGTGAGGAGTACAAAGACAAGTGTGCCTTGTCATGTTGAGGGCAAGTGGCCTGGTATGGTTTGGGGGGGGGGGGGGGGGGGGGCTCGCTCGTCCCCTTCCTTTGCTGACCTGCAAGGCTGCATGCTCAGATAAGGGTGTGGTATGGATTTTGGGAGGCCCCCACACCATTTTTTTTAAATGTTGGTGTGGGGGTTCCCTTCACAATCCAAACCAGACACAAAGGGCCTGGTATGTTTTGGGGGGACCCCACATCGCTTTTTCCCCCCCTGACTTTTTAATTGCCGGCAATTGTTTTTTTTTTACTTTCTGATGACTCATCGATTGTTAAGGATGTGATTGTTTACTGGTTGTTAGGGATGCCGATGGCTGCCGGTTCCTTAAAGTGTTACTAAACCCAGGACCCTGCATTCACTATGTCTTGTCTCCCACAGTACACAGAACATGGAAATGCAATTATTTTAGTAAATATACACTGCAATTTTATCACAGGTGTCCCAGAAGACTTCAGGACCAAAGCGCGCGCAGTTGGAAGCTGGCTGTGGTGCCTTAAGGATCCTGGGGCAGGTAAATTAAAAAGTCAGCAACTACAGTATATGTAGCTGCTGACTTTAAATATTTTGGGGAGAGACTGGAGCTCCACTTTAATGTCCCTTGTGCTGGTGGCAGCTGTCATACTTGAAATCTGTAGCCCTCTTCTCCATCCCTACCCCCCATGTCCTCCCACAATAATCCTCTGACACTGTAGGGGTCACAGTCCCATCTATGCCTTTCCGTTTGGCCACCTTCTCCATTCACAGATGCTGTACTTTAGCTATCATAAATGAAAAGTGATGAATGGAGGAGGCAGACATCTTCTATGAATGGAGGAGGGCTAAAAGAGCAGGCATTGTAGAAACATTTCAATATGAATGGAATGCCTGGCTCACACATCCAAACTGTACTGTAACCACCTGATGTACTCTTCCTATTGCAACTTCCTCCCATTCTTGTGTTTCTTCTTTATTCTCCTATTCACCCCCATTCTAAGAAATATAGCAAGTCACATACCTAGCTGGTGCTCCCTCACCCTCACCCATTCCCCCTGTCTGGAGTTCATGAGTTGTTATCTTAAAGCGGAGCTCCACCCTAAAGTGGAACTTCCGCTTATCGGATTCCTCCCCCCCTCCGGTGCCACAATTGGCACCTTTCAGGGGGGAGGGGGGTGCACCTACTTCCGGGACTAGCTAGCGGCAGCTGCCCCGCCCCTATCCGAAGATGCCGCCCCCCCCCCAGTTGTGTCTTGGGAAACACACAGTTCCCAGGACACAACGGGGACCAATAAAGACGCAGTAGGGAACCGGGCAGTAAAGCCGCTGCGGCTTCACTTCCTGATTCCCTGAAAGAGGATGGCGGCGGGGGCAGCCGAGAGACAAGCGGTTGCTCGTCATCTTCTGCCGACTCCGCTGGAACCTGGAACAGGTAAGTGTCCATTTATTAAAAGTCAGCAGCTGCAGTATTTGTAGCTGCTGACTTTTAATATTTTTTGTGCAGGTGGACCACCTCTTTAATATGTTAAAATACTAAGCTTGATTCACCATTGTCTAGTTCAACTTGTAAGAATATCTCTACTTTACCTAACTCTACTTTGTTCGTTTTGGTTTTACTTGCTCCAGTCGGAACATCTGACATATTGTAACAAACGAATATCTTGTTCATTTTGCTGAAAAATAAAGAAATATTGAAATTAAATAATAAATAAATAAAAAAGAGCAGGCATTGATGATGTGCTTGTCACATGTCCAGCACTGGTATTAACCCCTTCAGCAACAGGAAATTACCATTAGACATGTGCACAATAGAAAAATCTGTTTATTTTCGTTCCGTTTCTTTTGTTTCCGTTGATTCGTAACGATTCATAAATTCGTAAGTCGTCGGTGTTCATATTCGTAACGATTCGTATTTTCGTAAGAGTTATTTTTTCGTTGATTCGTTTTTCCGTTTATTCGAAATTCGGACGCATTACGAATCGAAAAAAAAAGTTACGAATGTACGAATTTTTTCGTTCAATCCATTCGAAGCACGTTAAGCAGCGCCATTGTAAGAGACACGGAAAATTACGAATCGAAAAAAAAAAAGTTACGAATGTACGAATTTTTTCGTTCAATCCATTCGAAGCACGTTAAACAGCACCATTGTAAGGGACACGGAAAGTTACCAATTCAAAAAAAAAAAAAAAAAGTTACGAATGTACGAATTTTTTCGTTCATTTTGATTTTCGTTGTTCCTGTTTTCGTTTTTCGGATTTTCTTCTTTCGTAGTTTCGTTGTTTCTAATTCGTTTTTTTTCGGATTCGATTCCGAACATTCGTTATTCGTTAAAATTTTTAGCGAATCGTTCGTTCATTCATGCGATAACAATGAACGAATATAATGAATTTTAACGAAATACGAAAAAAAAAAAATAAACAAATTGCACATGTCTAATTACCACTGTGGGATATGGGGTAAACAGAGGACTTTGGATTCCAACTATGAAAGCCAGCACCAGTGCAAGGGACATTTCTTAATATATGAAAGTACTTTCCTTTGCTATTTTTTATAATTTTTTATTTTACCTAAACGTAAGCTTTAAAAAAATAAATAAATAAATAAAAATGATTATTTAGTGACCATAAAGTGGCACGAGTTTTCACACTAAGGTTATTTTGTCTTTATCCAAGTTTCTGTTGGAATTTTCCATGGCGTGTTTGCTGAATCACGTAAGCAGTGGTGTCCCTAAGCATAATACTTGCTCTTTTGTTTGACTTAGTGTGAAATAAAGTCTTGTTGCAATTTTTCTTAGCATTGTGGTTTAATTTGGCCCGCCAAGCCACAAATTCTTAGCAAGGACAACTTTAGCCCCATGATGGTCATGTAAGTATAAAAGAGACACCACCAGTGTGTCCTTTTCAAATCTTCAAAAAAAGTTCTGACCAAAATGTCATCTGTAGCTTGAGAAATAATAGTCACTTTAGAAAGGCTCCATGGTGCTGCTGTGACTTCCTCCGATGTCATTTCTTTCATCCTGATCCTGAAGGTAATAATAGTTTTAGTAGGAGGAACTTTCTAGGTCTTTTTTCTGACCTGGTTAACTTTCGGTAGTCTCGTACAGAGGAGGATCGTATAAAAATGTAATCACTAGCTTTCTTTTTTCAAGGAAAACTATACTTCTACACTACAGAGTACACTATTTGCCTGTAGCTTCCTTTTGTGGGGTTATGAGAAATGGCACTCCCCAAACAGGATATAGAGCTAAACCTTTAGGCAAATAAGAGAAGAAGAACCTTCGCTAAGTGGAAGAGTGCGATTGATAATAAAGTTGGCAGTGCCTCCACCCAGGACAGGTCTTCTATGAACAGAGGGCATTCCCTTCCTAGGAAATCAATCCAATTAAAGTAATTGGAGCAGAGGAACTACTGCAACCAACATATAACATTAACCATAAGTATAGAGATGCACACCAAATTAGAAATAATACAAGCCTTAATTACATTGTAAGAAAAGATTATCAACAGTACATACATCCATGTACAGGTAATATCAACAAAGGGCCCTACAGGAGTCCTGGTGGAATTGTGCACATATACCTGGGTATATATAGATATTGATAAAGATGCCTCCATTTGCAGGGGCCCATGATGAAGACCTCAATGCAGTGTGCATCTTAAAACTGAAGACCAAAAGAACAAGAGCAGTGGTAATGGGGAGATCCTCTAACTGTTGTCCAACCAGCCTGGAATGCAGCTTCTTACCAGCAGAAACTGTGGCATGGCACTGAAATGCAGGTGATCCAAGCTACGCTGCACCTTGGTCCCTAGTAGTTTTTGTCATGCTACCTTCCTGCTAACTACCAGAAGTGGCCATCGGATGCCTAACCTGGCTCTAGCCTATGCTAGTTATTGAGCACTAAATTAAAACTAGCTAAGTAAAAAAATCCCAGACCAGAAGGGACAGGAATAAGTTAAATAACAAAAGCTGCCTATAAACTCTATTACAATAAATAGATTCACCTACTAATATACAGTAAGTTAGCCTATGCACACATACAGTAGCACAGACCTAGCTATCTGGCACTGTGCTTGTGAGATGGTAACAATAGCACAGAGTATATACAGTGGTGTGAAAAAGTGTTTGCCCCCTTCCTCATTTCCTGTTCCTTTGCATGTTTGTCACACTTAAGTGTTTCGGAACATCAAACCAATTTAAACAATAGTCAAGGACAACACAAGTAAACACAAAATGGAATTTGTAAATGAAGGTGTTTATTATTAAAGGTGAAAAAAAATCCAAACCATCATGGCCCTGTGTGAAAAAGTGATTGCCCCCCTTGTTAAAACATACTATAACTGGGGGGCGTGGCCGGAAGCCGACCACGATGGCTGCTTACAGAGAGAGCTCCGAGGGAACGGCGGCTATTCAGGGCACCAGCGACGGACACAGTTCATCCCTGCGACACACAGCATCACCTGAAGGGTAGAGGAACCCCCTGGATCTCGGCGGTGATGTTTAAACGCAAAAAGGAACGTCCACAACCGCGGAAAATGACCGAATACTATCCACCGCCTCACAGACCAGGATCCCAAGATGGCGCCGGCTGCTATACGGGCACACGCCGCGGCGGCCTCCCACACACCACACATGATGACTCACCATCATCAGGAGCCCCTGCACTGCCTCACAATGCCGGGAGCATTTCTGCTGCATCTTCCCCCTCCACCAGCCCTGCTAAGACGAAGCTGAAGCTGACGCAGGACACACATTCACCTGAGGTAAGCCATCTAGCTATAATGTCTCCTACTACCCAGGCTGACTCCAGCTCCATTGCTGCCTATCCTACATTGAACCAACCTGTCCTGGACACTACTCTAAAGGAAATGCTTCTCACATTACAAAATGCCATTCACTCTGATATATCTAAAATGATGCATAACTTTGCCTCTGAAGTGTCATACCTGGGTGATAGAGTCACTACCATAGAATCAAAACTGGGAGAAGTGACATCTTCTTTTAACAGCTTAGTTGATGCACAAGGGGAAGAGGCAGAAGATATTGAATGGATGAAAGCCAAAATCGCAAATTTGGAAGATCGTTCCAGAAGGAACAACTTGAAAATTAGGGGAATATCAGAATCTGTCTCACAATCTGCACTGAAAGATTACTTTATGCAGCTGTTATCCGCATTTCTTCCTGACACACCTCCAGGAGAACTGGTAATCGACCGCATACATCTCTTACCCAAGCCGCCACACCTAGCGGATACCATACCAAGAGACACCATTGTCCGCATTCATTTTTTTCACATTAAGGAAAAACTTCTGCTCGCTGCAAAGAACCCGAATGGTTACCCTCAACCATACGCAACCCTGGCCTTTTTTGCGGATTTATCCAAATACACCATGATGCAACGTAGAAATTTGGCCACCATTACCAAACCACTTCGGAACCACCAGATTCCATACAAGTGGGGTTATCCGGTAAAACTTATCATCACCAAAGATGGCAAATCTTTTTCTGTCCGCAACCTCGATGAAGGCCTCTCCCTGCTGCGCCAGTGGCACATCTTAGAACCATTGGAGCAACGCCAGCCACACCGCGCCACAAACAACCGCTCTGCTGGTGATTGGGATGACTTTAACCCCTCTGATGACATGACCACTTGAACTGTCACCACAAATTCAGGAAACATATAAGCCCGGGATTGCTCGCCGGAGCCCTCTTCTTTCTCTGAACTGCCTTAATAACCCCATTATAAGTCGCGGTAGTTACCGCTCTTTCCCCAGTTACCCTTAATTCCTGTTTATGCGCACAGCATAATTGTTGCTATAACTGTTACAGCACTGACATTTTTTATTGCTTTATTTCTGACTTCCTTACAGTCCACAACTATCTGTACTTCCTTTCAACAAAGATTGACGCCGAACATCACTGCAGCAACCGAAACCCAGCAGACGCCGTTAAGCTACTACTTTCACGTAAGTTGACCACCACTTCTAGTGACTACCTTAGCATTAATATCTGAGACTTTACCGAACCTACACGCAGAATCCCCACAAGGAACTGACATTTATCGACTTCACAATGCCTATCAAAATTACCTCCTTAAACGTTAAGGGCCTGAACCACCCGGGGAAAAGATACTCACTCTGGGCCGAAGCGCATAAACTCCATAGCGATGTTCTCTGCTTACAAGAGACCCACTTCTGCCAGGAAAAACCTCCCACCATGTCTCACAAAAGCTTCCCCCATATCTTTTTTGCTAACGCCCCAACCAAATCAAAAGGAGTTCTCATCGCTATTAAAGATACCATTGCGTTCAAACTAATCTCAGTCACCTCAGACCCTCTTGGGAGATATATCATACTAATAGGAGAACTGAACAACGTTACCTATACGCTCGTGAACGTCTATGCTCCAAACTCGGGCCAAATGCGTTTTCTTCGCAAACTATGGAAAAAAATCCAGGGCCTTCAGCAAGGCCGAACCATTCTATGCGGAGACTTCAACCTTGCACCTGACGACTCCATTGACGTTAAAGGTCTGTCCAACAGGAAACCGCGTCCTGCGACGCTTGCTCGATTTCTTCATGCTAACTACTTATTTGATATCTGGAGGTGTCAACATGCCTCTGAAAGGGACTTTACTTTTTTTTCGAAACCCCACTGTACCTACTCCAGAATAGATCTCTTTGTGGGAAATAAACAAATACTACAAGATGCAATTGACACTGATATCCAACCCATAACATGGTCGGACCATGCACCCATCTCGCTAACACTGGGAGACAAGGCTACCCATTCCACTTTCCTGAACTGGAGAAACGATCCACATCTGATGGCGATCCCCAGTAACAAATCTTTCATTCAAACCTGCTTACAGGACTACTTTGCATTGAACGAATCATCAGTCCCAAGCCCGTCTACCGTATGGTTAGCCCATAAGGCAAACATCCGTGGTACACTTATAAAAATGAGCACTCATGCTAAGCGCCAAAGGACACAGCAGCTAAACGAATTGCTAGACAATATCTCCACCCTAGAACAAACAAACAAAGCTAACCCATCACCGTCAATTAGTGACCAGCTTTTCAAAGCTAGGGAGGACCTTAGATCATTTCTCCACGCTAAACATGCAAAACATTTGTTTAAATTGCGCACTGCCTTCTACGCGGCTGGGAACAAGGCTAGCAAGCTCCTAGCAAACCAACTTAAGCAAAGAAGAATTAAAAATAGGATTCCCTTCCTCAAACACCCTTCCACCGGAGACAAAATATACCACCAGAAAGCCATATCTAATGCTTTTAGAACATACTATCATACATTATATAATCTTGCATCTGATCCAGCAACAACACAACCTACAGATACTGTCATCAAAACATTTCTGGATCAACTAAACCTACCTACACTGTCTCCTGAACATCTACGGTCCTTAAATTGCCCCTTTACCCCTGCCGAAATCATTAGAACTATATCAACTTTTCCCTCAGGTAAAGCCCCCGGCCCAGACGGCTTCTCGGCCGAATATTTCAAATTGTTTGACACCATTCTAGCTCCACATCTTTGTCAAGTATTCAATGCTGCTGTGTCCTCGGGTGTTTTTCCTAAAGAAATGCTTTCAGCTACTATTGTAACATTGCCTAAACCAGGTAGGGAGCCGGTTACTCCATCTAACTTTCGTCCCATTTCATTATTGAACACAGACCTTAAAATTTATGCAAAATTAATAGCTCAAAGACTAGCCCCAATTATGACCCATCTCATACATCCAGATCAGGTTGGCTTTACTATGGGCAGACAAGCACCTGACACAACTCGTAAAATAACAAATCTCCTTTATTACGCCGAAACAACTAACACCCCCTCTTTGTTTATAACCCTAGACGCAGAAAAGGCGTTTGATAGGATACACTGGGGCTATATGCAACATACCCTAGACAAATTTGGTTTCACCGGTAATATCCTATCAGCCATTTCAGCCCTGTATACACATCCCTCAGCCCGAGTCCTTTCAGACGGTACCTTTTCTGATCCATTCCCAATAACTAATGGCACTAGGCAAGGATGCCCCCTCTCTCCAATCATTTTTACACTACTGATGGAACCTTTGGCCCAGAAAATTAGACTCTCCCCTCATGTTACTGGACTTCATGTCAAAGATCGAGAATATAAAATCACTTTATTTGCGGACGATATTATTTTGACGTTAACAAACCCGGCTTCCTCCCTGGTTCACGTACAGAAAATCTTGAATGAATTCAACTCTTGTTCGCTGTATAAAGTAAATGAATCAAAATCTAATGTATTGAGTGTTAAGATCCCTGACGATACTAAGGCATGTCTTAAAGCTATAGCCCCATACAAGTGGGTAACCAGCTCAATGCCCTACCTGGGAATCAATTTAACCACCCCAACCTCCAACCTGCAAGCATATAACTTTTCCCCCTTTATCCAGACATGTAAAAATGACCTCCAAATGATGAGCAAACATTATCTCTCTTGGGCAGGCAGGACTGCAGCCTTCAAAATGCTCACTTTACCTAAACTTCTTTATTTGTATAGAGCTTTACCTATAAAGATACCCATGTCCTTCTTCACCACTCTTAGAAAAATACTCCGAAACTTCGTCTGGCAAGGTAAAAAACCCAGATGTCCATATGCATCCATCATTAAACATAAATCAGTTGGAGGCATGGGTTTCCCTGATGTGTATGACTATCATATAGCAGCGACCCTGGACCAATTAAGACATTGGTTCACACCTTCCTGTAACAAACAATGGCAACACATAGAACAATCCTTCCTTCCCGAGGGTAGTTTAAGTTCTTTCCTCCTAGCCCATTCCTTTCCCACTAAAACTAAGGAAATGAATCACCCCACGATCTCAGCTGCGATTGCAGCATGGAATACTCTATCCCACAACACTCTATCTTCCACGGACGGCCAAATTATATCTACTCCGATAGAAACCTTTAAATTTCTCATACCAGATCTCTCCCTGAAACACTGGTCCAACATAAAACACCAACCCATCTCATCGCTCCTACACAATCAAAAAATTCTAGAATTCTCGGATCTACAAAAGGTACACGATATTCCTATACTGGGGCTGTTCACATACAAACAAATATCGTCCTACCTAAACAAACATACTGCCCCATGCATTAAAATACCACGCAAAATATGGTCCTTCTGGACGAATACCTCCCCCCAAGCCAAAGGAATTACGCTCATGTACAACACTTTACAAAACAAAGATCAGTTCACAATAACGTCAACCTACAAAAGATGGGAAAGAGACCTCAGAACCACTATAACTGACCACCAATGGTGCAAAGCCATACACTATAATCTAAAGGTATCCAAATGTACCACTTACTGGGAAATCTCACAAAAAATCCACCATAGATGGTATCTCACGCCAGTCCAATTACACAAATTTGCAAATATTGACGATGACCTCTGCTGGAGGAATTGTTCCGCTAGAGGTTCTCTGTTACACACCCTTTGGGAATGCCCACACATTCGCCCGTTCTGGACGGCAGTCTTCGCTCTTATCTCAGGTATAACAAGGTGCAAATCTGATCCCTCTCCAACGTTAGGTATCCTCAGTATAGGTATAGACGCCTACCCCAAGGAACTCAGACCTATTGTGATGCATATATTGTTCACAGCTAGATTGCTTATAATGCGCAAATGGAAAAGCACCCTGACTCCAACTATTGTAGAAGTTAGATCCCAACTTAATTTGACCAAGGAGCTTGAATTTAGCTCTGCCTTATATACTGACAATGCCGAAAAATGCAGCAAAGCCTGGAAGCCCTGGCTTCAATTTAACCCTACCTGACTCTTTAAACCCCACAGAACTCTGGGTGCTAATGTACTCAACAAACGCATTGTTGAGGATGTGACAAACCACTCCTTCCTTTTTAAGGCTTGCTGGATTGTAAGTGCTTGTGGCTGTTATACTTTCTTCTATCTCCTGCTTACCTTACTATCTCCGTAATCTCTACCGAGCAACAACTTATTATGGCAGGTCCTCCTCTCATGGTACACAGTTAGCTCCCGAATGGGGTGTCCAGGAGAGGAGACCATACCACCACAGAATCTGAATAGTGTTGCTTACAGTTAATTTGTTGTAAATGTTTATTACCATTACTGTATGCTGTACCTATCACTGCATCTGTTTGTATAATGATCAACTTGACAAACAACGTTCTTTACTCACGTTTGTATGTACTATCTTTAAAATCAATAAAAACTTTTAAACTAAAAAAAAAAAAAAAACATACTATAACTGTGGTTGTCCACACCTGAGTTCAATTTCTCTAGCCACACCCAGGCCTGATTATTGCCACACCTGTTCACAATCAAGGCATCACTTGAATAGGAGCTGCTTGACACAGTAAGGTCCACCAGAAGATCCTTAAAAGCTACACATCATGCCGAGACCCAAAGAAATTCAGGAACAATTGAGAAAGAAAGTAATTGAGATCTATCAGTCTGGAAAGGGTTATAAAGCCATTTCCAAAGCTTTGGGAATCCAGCGAACCACAGTGAGAGCCATTATCCACAAATGGCGAAGACATGGAACAGCGGTGAACCTTCCCAGGAGTGGCCGGCCGCCCAAAATTACCCCAAGAGCGCAGCGACGACTCATCCAAGAGGTCACAAAAGACCCCACAACCATGTCCAAGGAACTGCAGGCCTCACTTGCCTCAGTTAAGGTCAGCGTTCATGCCTCCACCATCAGGAAAAGACTGGGCAAAAATGGCCTGCATGGCAGAGTTCCAAGGAGAAAACCACTGCTGAGCAAAAAGAACATCAAAGCTCGTCTTAATTTCTCCACAACACATCTTGATGATCCCCAAGACTTTTGGGACAACATTCTGTGGACCGATGAGACAAAAGTGGAACTCTTTGGAAGGGGTGTGTCCAAGTATATCTGGTGTAGAAGGAACACTGCATTTCAGAAAAAGAACATTATACCAACAGTAAAATATGGTGGTGGTAGTGTGATGGTCTGGGGCTGTTTTGCTGCTTCAGGACCTGGAAGACTTGCCATGATAAAAGGAACTATGAATTCTGCTGTCTACCAAGAGATCCTGAAGGAGAATGTCCGACCATCTGTTCGTGTACTCAAGCTGAAACGAACTTGGGTTCTGCAGCAGGACAATGATCCTAAACACACCAGCAAGTCCACCACCGAATGGCTGAAGAAAAACAAAATGAAGACTTTGGAGTGGCCTAGCCAAAGTCCTGACCTGAATCCTATTGAGATGTTGTGGTATGACCTTAAAAAGGCCGTTCATGCTCGAAAACCCTCTAATGTAACTGAATTAGGACAATTCTGCAAAGATCAGTGTGCCAAAATTCCTCCAGGACGCTGTAAAAGCCTCATTGCACGTTATCGCAAATGCTTGGTTGCAGTTGTTGCTGCTAAGGGTTGCCCAACCAGTTATTAGGTTTAGGGGGCAATCACTTTTTCACACAGGGCCATGATGGTTTGGATTTTTTTCACCTTTAATAATAAACACCTTCATTTACAAATTGCATTTTGTGTTTACTTGTGTTGTCCTTGACTATTGTTTAAATTGGTTTGATGTTCCGAAACACTTAAGTGTGACAAACATGCAAAGGAACAGGAAATGAGGAAGGGGGCAAACACTTTTTCACACCACTGTATAGGGGCATACAGGTATATATAGGGGTATACATAGGTGTATATAGGTATATATAGGGGTATATATAGTTATTGATAAAGATACCTCCATTTGCAGGGTCCCCTGAGGAAGACCTCAATGCAGTGTACATCTTAAAACTGAAGACCTGAGAACAAGAGCAGTGGTAATGGGGAGATCCTCCAACTGTTGTCCAACCAGCCTGGAATGCAGCTTCTTACCAACATTAACTGTGGAATGGCACTGGAATGCAGGATCAGCCTATCTACTCTGCATCTTGGTCTCTAGTACGGTAGTTTCTGTCATGCCACCTGCCTGCTAACTACCAGAAGTGGCCGTTGGATGCCTAACCTGGCTCTAGCCTATGCTAGCTATTGAGTCCTAAACGAAAACTAACTAAGTAAAAAATCCCAGACCAGAAGGGTAAGGGATAACATAAATAACAAAATCTGCCTATAAACTTTATACAGATTCACCTACTAAAATACCGGAAGGTGGCCTCTGCACACATACAGTAGCACAGACCTAGCTATCCGGCACTGTACTTGTGAGATGATAACAATAGCACAGACCCAAAAAAAAATTGTTCAGAAGGCGGGACTTAGAAAGAAACACTCTCTGTACTTTCTGTCACCCATCTGATTGGAGCAATAATGTGTAAATAACAGTAAAAGGAAAGAGTCAAAATCTCCTAATACTCAGATTAAGGTACTCCTAAAATGGTTGTGACTAGGGATGAGCCGAACACCCCCCCGTTCAGCTCGCACCAGAACCCGCAAACGGACCTAAAGTCCGTGCAAGCTTTAGAACCCTATTAGTTATAATGGATGCGAACGTTCGAAATCAAAAGTGCTAATTTTAAAGGCTAATATGCATGTTATTGTCATAAAAAGTGTTTGGGGACCTGGGTCCTGCCCCAGGGGACATGTATCAATGCAAAAATTTATTTTTAAAAAAGGCTGTTTTTTCAGGAGCAGTGATTTTAATAATGCTTAAATTGAAACAATAAAAGTGTAATATTTCTTTAAATTTCGTACCTGGGGGGTGTCTATAGTATGCCTGTGAAGGGGCGCATGTTTCCTGTGCTTAGAACTGTCCCTGCAAAAAGTGTAATTTTTGCAGGAAAAAAGCTATTTAAAATCACTCGCGGCTAATGTGAATTGACGGCTCCCGTAATACAGAGAACAGTCATTCATTGAAAGTCATTCATAAAACAAAAGTCATTGATAAAAAATAAAAAAAAAGCGTGGGGGTCCCCCCAAATTCAATAACCAGGCCCTTCAGGTCTGGGATGGATATTAAGGGGCACCCCAGCCAAAAAAAAAAAAATGGCGTAGGGTCCCCCTCAAAATCCATACCAGACCCTTGAGGTCTGGGATGGATTTTAAGGGGAACCCCAGCCCAAAAAAATGGCGTGGGGTCCCCCTCAAAATCCATACCAGACCCTTATCCGAGCACGCAACCTGGCAGGCCGCAGGAAAAGAGGGGGGGACGAGAGCGCCCCCCCCTCCCGCCTGAACCGTACCAGGCCACATGCCCTCAACATTGGGAGGATGCTTTGGGGGTCTGAGACCCCCAAAGCACCTTGTCCCCATGTTGATGAGGACAAGGGCCAGGGTTGTGGGGGTCTGCGGGCGGGGGACTTATCGGAATCTGGAAGCCCCTTCATCTCTTCATCTTCTCCTTCCGTCATCTTCTTCCATCTCCTTCTTCCGTCTTCTTCTTCCTCCGATCCGCTTCTTCTTGCGCTTGTCTTCTCGTCCTTCTCATCCGGCATCTTCTTCCATGGCTTTGGCATCGGCGTCTGTTCTTGGGCCGCTCCTCGCAATGGGAGGCTCCCGCTGTGTGAGGCTTCGCTCTGTCTGACAGGTCTTTTATAATGGAGGGCACCTGGTGACCCCGCCCCCTCTGACGTCATGGGGAAAGCCATAGGGAATTCCCCATGACGTCCCCGTGCGTCAGAGGGGGCGGGGTCACCAGGTGCCCTCCGTTATAAAAGACCTGTCAGACGCAGTGAAGCCTCACACAGCGGGAGCCTCCCATTGCGAGGAGCGGCCCAAGAAGAGACACCGACGCCGACGCCATGGAAGAAGATGCCGGACGAGAAGGACGAGAAGACCAGCGCAAGAAGAAGCGGATCGGAGGAAGAAGATGATGGAAGAAGAAGATGGAAGAAGATGCCGGAAGGAGAAGATGAAGAAACCGAAGGATGAAGAAAGGAAGACCAGACGAAAGAAGAAAGAAGATTTTAATAAAGGAATTGTCAAAGACTGTCTCCTGTAATTTTTACCATTTTTGACACTTTTTTGGTGAAATGGTAGGGGTACTTTTGTCCCCCCTCACCATTTCACACAGGGGGGGCGGGATCTGGGGGTCCCCTTGTTAAAGGGGGCTTTCAGATTCCGATAAGCCTCCCGCCCGCAGACCCCCACAACCATCGGCCAGGGTTGTGGGGAAGAGGCCCTTGTCCTCATCAACATGGGGACAAGGTGCTTTGGGGACCCCCAAAGCATCCTCCCAATGTTGAGGACATGTGGCCTGGTACGGTTCAGGCGGGAGGGGGGGCCGCCCTCGCCCCCCCCTCTTTTCCTGCGGCCTGCCAGGTTGCATGCTCGGATAAGGGTCGGTATGGATTTTGAGGGGGACCCCACGCCATTTTTTTTTGGCTGGGGTTCCCCTTAAAGTCCATACCAGACCTCAAGGGTCTGGTATGGATTTTGAGGGGGACCCTACGCTATTTTTTTTTTGGCTGGGGTCCCCCTTAATATCCATCCCAGACCTGAAGGGCCTGGTTATTGAATTTGGGGGGACCCCCACACTTTTTTTTTAGTTCTTTATCAATGAATGACAGTTCTCTGTGTTACGGGAGCCATCAATTCATTAGCCGCGAGTGCAAAAATGACACTTTTTGCAGGGACAGTTCTAAGTACAGGAAACCTGCCCCCCTTCACAGGCAACCTATAGACACCCCCCAGATGTGATACTGCAATGCTGTACTAACAGCACGCACACACAAATCCCCAGAAATAGAGCACATATTCTCAGCAGTCAGCAGCACACTGACACGCTGACACTGAAACACAATATCACAACATGCGAGGCCGCCGTGGGGCGTGTACTAAAGCCCCTGAGCTATAATTGGCTACAGGTATCCTGCCTGTAGCCAATTATGGCTCTCCTCGCTGCCGGCGCTGTGATTGGCCAAGCATGCGGGGTCACAGTGCATGCTTGGCCAATCATCAGCCAGCATTGCACTGCGACTGGCGCAATGCATTGCGGGCCGCTCGCATCACACAAATTTGATGTGAGCGGCCCAAATAGTTCTGGGCTCGCCGAACGGGCGAACGCCCGATGTTCGATTCAAACATGGGTTCGAATCGAACACCGGGCACTGATACAATTATCTCAACACGTTTCTCTGAGTTCATATAATCCACTTCATCAGGAGCTTGTGAGGTCAATGTCACTTTAAAAGAGATTCACATATTTATAATGATAGTTGCAAGACAATTAACTAGGCCAGAAACCAGGAAGCACCTGAAGAAATGCAGTTTAAAACAAGTAAATACAATATACCTTCCTATGCATTTACTAATGCTAGCATTGTTAATGTTGATTGAGAGAGAGTTTAGTTCCACTTTAAAGAAGTATTTTCCTTCCACCGACCAAAGATGGAGAGTCAGATATTTTTTCATGGTGTCAAACCTCAAGATGAAGTACAGTACTTATGTCCCAATAATATCCCAATACACAAAACCCATAATATATACTCCACATAATTACTGACAGCACCATAAAATGGTCTCATGTGTCAAAAACACACATAGTGAAATAGATTCTTAGTCATAATTATACTAGGCTTCATGTTTGTTCTTGCTGCCATCTACAAATTTTGGTTTACCTGACACCAGGGTATTGTTTTGCTCTCTGGTTGTGAAGTTATGTTGTGTCTCGTTTCTGACCTTTTGGATCAGTCTTGATTTGCCTCTTTGGCATCCCTCACCATATAAAGTACTGTGCAAAAGTGTTAGGCCGGGTTCACATATGTGCAGTTATCGCCACATCCAATTCGCATGACGTGGAGCCGGTTCACGCATATCCGGGGCGGCCGCGGTGCGGTTTCCAAAAGGGTCCTGTGCATTTTTCGATCTGGTTCAGATGCAAATTCAGGCAAAAATTTGGATTTGGATCTGAATCGCACCTGAACCATTGAACAGAAGCACACCGGACCCCAGGCTGGAAACCGCGGCTGCACATATGTGAACCCAGCCTTAGGCAGAAATAGAGGTGGTAATAGTTTATTTTTATCAATTAACAAAATAGAAAGTAAATGAACAGAAGAGAAATCCAAATCAAATCAATATTTGGTGTGACCACCCTTTGCCTTCAAGGTCAGAATCAATGGTGTCCTCAATGCTGAGAAATACGGGCATGTATTTCTCCATCATGCCATACCATCAGGGAGGACTGTGATTGCTCCCAAATGTATTCTGCACCAGGACAACAACCCCAAACATGCAGCCAATGTCATTAAGAACTATCTTCAGCATAAAGAAAAACAATGAGTCCTATAACTGATTGTTTGGCCCCCACAGAACCCTGATATCAACATCATGGAGTCTGTCTGGGAGGACAGGAATTGACAGAAGGATTTGAGGCAGCCGACATCCACAGAAGATCTGCGCTTAGTTCTCTAGTGCCCCATACACACAAGCAGAATTTCCGTCGGAAAAATCTTGGACGGTTTTTCCGACGGATTTCCGCTCAAGCTTGTCTTGCATACACACGGTTACACAAAAGTTCTCTGAACTTTCAACCGTCAAGAACACAGTGACGTACAACACTACAAAGGGCCGGGAAAATTAAGTTCAATGCTTCCGAGCATGCACAAATTGTTTCCAAGTATGTGTAGGAATTTTGCACGTCGGAATTGCTACAGACGATCTGAACTTTTTCAGACGGAAAAATAGAGAACCTGCTCTCAATCTTTGGGTGGGAATTCTGCCAGCAAAAGTCAGATGGAGCATACACACGGTTGCATTTTCCAACCAAAAGCTCACATCCTTCTTTTGCTGGCGGCATTTCCGACCTACCTGCCGAGTTCTTTCAAAAACAGTGTGCAAGTGTACCTAGAAGAGTTGATGCTTTTTCGAAGGCAAAGGGTATTCACACCAAATATTCATTTGGCTGGTTTTGGTTTGGTAGTTACACCAAATATTGATTTGATTTTGATTTTTCTTCTGTTCACTCTCAGTCTCTATGCATTTTTTTTTAAATTGATAAAAATAAACAATGAAAATATATATTGTTTTGATTCTTAAAGCTTTTGCAAACTGATTTATAGTCCATCCTGTGGAAATGTGAAAAATTGGCACTCTTCCAGTACTCAAGTTGGCAGCGGTTAAAGTTGAAGGATACTATAGAATGTTTTTATTAACTGAACATAAGCCCCCGGACACACAGTCGGAAATTCCGACCACAAAATTCGTCATATTTTTTCCGATGGATTTTGTCCGAAACTGGTGTTGCATACACACGGTCGGACAAAGTTGTCGGAAAATCCGATCATTCCGAACGTGGTGACGTTCATTGCGTACGATGGAACTACGTAGAGGCTAGTAACCAATAGCTTTGGTCTCGTAATTTGATCTCAGCATGCGTGGCACTTTGTCCGTCAGAATTCTCGACATACGACAATATTTGTTGTCGGAAAATTTGAGATCCTGCTCAAAAAAAGCCCGCTAGAGCCCACACACGATCGGATTTTCCGGCAGCATAATCCGATCAGACTTTTTCCATCGGAATATCCGACCGTGTGTAAGGGGCATTAGTCTGAAACTCTATGAGCATTTACAATTCCACCCATGTTTTTCTCCAAAAAAAATTATCATTATTATTAAAAAAAAAATTTCATTATAAAATCCATGAAATACTTACCTTTTGTTTCCATTTGCTTTGAACAATTATTAAACAATGCTGTTTTTTTAAAGCAATACCTGTAATAAAAGCATTAATATTCAAGGCAGACTGGTGTTGTTAGAGAAAATGTATCTTGATATTTTTAGTGCAAATTTAAGACTTTACTAAAGCACACACAGATTTTCTATTTGGGTCAAGTATATTAAAATGCCACCGGTTTCCAGTCTTTGTGAGCCAGAAATACGGTTTGAATAGAAGTCTTTTATTCCTCAGTATTTTAACCATAGTTCTCAATTTCAAACCTCTGAACTTTTTTGATAAGTTGCCCGTTCCTCTTAATACTTATAAGCAGTGTACCTTTATACCTCTTTGAAAGTATGCACACAAAGACACAGATAAGGTTTCCCATTTGTCATAGACACAGAACAATGTATCTTAAGCCTCCCTATGAAAGGGGTTTAAATAAAGCCCTGCATTACAAAAGTAAAAAAAAAAAAAAGTTAAAAAAAATATCCATCTGATTTCGGCTTAATTGATTAAGAATATTTCCGCTCTCTTTCTTTGATGAAAGGCATTTATTTCAATCCTAATTTTTCACAAAGTCCTGGTTACAAACTGATATGTCTGCTAAGCTCTACTTTAGATAAATTTAATTGATTAGAGAGAGTTGGCCTTCAAAGCATATACCTGATCTTTTGAAGTAGTCATTCTTTTTGTATTTGCCATTATTCTTTCTTTTTTTTTTTTACATTTATTGTACAATAGATCTGATTTCTGGAAAAAAAATATGTTTTAAGACCCACAAAGAAGTTTGCGCCACCATCTACTTACTCAACAGTTCAGCAAGTTCGTACGCAGAAAACATTGACATTTTATTGGTGAAACAGGTTCTATTTGTCACCATCGCTACAAAGAGAAAATATTTTTTGAACATTTTTTTGCCAATAAATTGCTTTGAGTTTGGATTTGAAAAAATAATTTGATAGCTTTCAAAGACAGCGTTTTGATTTTCCTAAGACGTTATTGCGATATAAAAAACGAATAAATAAGAAATGGAAGATTAAAAATAATTAGACATGTGCACAACAAAAAAATTAGTTTATTTTCGTTTCGTTTTTTTTTCATTTCCGAAAAAAATTTGTTTTTTTTCGTTTCGTTTTTTCCGTTTTTCCGTTGATTCGTAACGATTCGTACATTCGTAAGTCGTCGTTGTTCGTATTCGTAACGATTCGTACATTCGTAAGTCGTCGTTGTTCGTATTCGTAACGATTCGTACATTCGTAAGTCTTCGTTGTTCGTATTCGTAAAGATTCGTACATTTGTAAGAGTTATTTTTCATTGATTCGTTTTTTCGTTAGTTTCATTTTCGTTCATTCGTTTATTCGAAATTCGGACGCATTCGTAGTTATTCGTACATTCGTAACATTCGTAACATTCGTAACATTCGTAGATTCGTAATCGGAGCATAATTCATAATTTTATGTAATGTGTATGCTATTATTACATTTTAATAATTTACGAATCGAAAAAAAAAAGTTACGAATCGAAAAAAAAAGTTACGAATCGAAAAAAAAGTTACGAATGTACGAATTTTTTTGTTCAAACCATTCATTACGAATTGAAAAAAATAAAAAAGTTACGAATCGGAAAAAAAAAGTTATGAATCGAAAAAAAAGTTACGAATCGAAAAAAAAAGAAACGTTAAGCAGCACCATTGTAAGGGACACGGAAAATTACCAATTCAACAAAAAAAAAAAGTTACGAATGTACGAATTTTTTCGTTCATTTTCGTTGTTCCTTTTTTCGTTTTTTGGATTTTCGTTGTTTGGTTTTTCGGATTTTCGTTGCTTTTCGGATTCGTTCGATTCGAACGATTCGTTAATCGGAATCGTACGATTCGAACGATTCGTTCATTCGTATGAAAACGAACGAACGAACGAAAAAAAAAAAAACGAAAAACAAAAAAAACGAAACGAATTGCACATGTCTAGAAATAATATAAAATTATTTTCATTCATTAACCACTTGACCTCCTGAAGGTTTACCCCCCTCCATGACCAATGACCAGGCCACTTTTTGTGATAAGGCACTGAGTTACTTTAACTACTTCAGCCCCGGAAGGATTTGCCTCCTTAATGACTAGGCCATTTTTTTTGCAATACGGCACTGCATTGCTTTAACTGAAAATTGCGCGGTTGTGCAACGCTGTACCGAAACAAAATTACTTTTTTTTTTACCCACAAATAGAGCTTTATTTTGGTGGTATTTGATCACCTCTGCGGTTTCTATTTTTTGCACTATTAAAAAAAAAAAAAACTATTTTGAAAAAATTTAAATAAAAAAAAAATTTAATATTTTTTTTTACTTTCTGCTATAATACATATCCAAAAAATATATATAAAATAACTAATTTATTCATCAGTTTAGGCCGATATATATATTCTTCTACATATTTTTGGTAAAAAAAAAAAATCGCAATAGGCATATGTTGATTGGTTTGCGCAAAAGTTA